>JZKD02S2039591.1:24864-54947 GCA_000966675.3 Picea glauca | reverse complement strand
TTAAAACTTTCAACATTTTTCCAAATATAAATCATTATGCTATCACAATGTAACAATAAGGTTTGCACTACCTCATCCTTGTAGCTTGCCTAATATGTATTGGACCATGTACATATAACTCGTGTAATATATATAAGTGATACGCTATGTGCATATGTATGCAGAGCACCCTTTTTTTTTGTATGTCTAAAACTCAGTAGCTAGTGGGTAATATCATGTCAATGCATTCATAAAAAAAATTCTTTTATCATTTGAAACAACAGTCATAAAACACCCTTTTTTTGGAGGTGTTTTTTCCCAACATTCGTACTTAGAATCAAAAAAAATCCCAAAGAGGAGTTTTGAATACCATTTGAAACCACTATTGTTATCACTTAATGCCAAGCTCATATCAAAATAATCATCATGCAGGTGATCCATAAGTATCAAAGACAACCATCAACAATAAAGAATTTAAGTGATTTTTCCTTCAAAGGGGCTCTTCCTGGTTATTTATTTGAATGACACTATAGGGGGTCCCCACTTATAGTTTACTTAATATATATGTATATAATATTTATAAAAAAATGTGTATGCCTTGCAATTCTTTGCAGGCACGTGACTCTTTGACGATTTTTACAGTCAACAACGAGGAGCGTGTGGGAGCTCCTTGACAAAGAGGGATCTTGTATAAGCTCCCAATGAAGGAACCTCATTACTAAGCTCATGAATCTAGTTGCCATGCATTCCCAATTCCTTCCCATAGTCTTGGAATCCTTCCCACCAAATTTGGAATGTTTCGTACCCGTTCCCACATTCCTTGGAACGTCGAAATGTCATAAACTAGTTTCCTATAATTTGGGAGCCATTCATATGTAACATAGATTTATGGTTTTTAAATTTAGTTTCTTTATTTTATTTTAAATTTGTTTTAATTGTTTTCTTTTTAGTTTTTCTAAGAAAATTAAGTTTTTATTGTTTTTTTAAGTTTAAAAAAAAAAGATGATGGTGGAGTGGAGGTGAGTGGGATGATTTTGATTGCAATAATGGTGATTTTTTCTACCATAGCTTCAAAAATATTGCAATTTTAATTTTGAAATAAAAGGGCACTACTATTAACACCACTTTTCAATTAAGGGGTTGATTTTAATATTTTGGTCACAATAGCACTGATTGCTAAGGCCATGGTTTCAAACTAGTAGTAATTTTAACCCCACCAAAAATAAAAGAACGTTATTCATAAAATTGTTTTTCAATTCGAGGGTTGATTTTAACATTTTGTTTACAAAGGTACTGGTTGTTAGGACCATGGTTTTAAATAAATTATAATTTTAACCTCAAAAAGAAAAATGGGTGCCACTGGCATAACTACTTTTTGATCCGGGGATGTTTTAGGGATTTTGTTATCAAATTACAAGCCATGGTTGCAAAAAGTTGTAATTTTAACCTCGAGAAGAAAAAAGGGTGTCGCTAGTGAAACCACTTTGTGATTCATAAGTTGATTTTAGTATTTTTTATTAAAAAATATGGGGTTTTAGCACTAGAGTTCACATTGTGAGGTCCCAATTCTCGTTCTATTGGTAGCTATGTTTATATCCTAGCATAAATCAAAGCATTAAAACAAGCTCCAATGATGATAAATTCACATTAACTATTATTTGTGCAATATCCACCAACATTCCTTCCTTGTAGATGATATGTCCAAGTAGTAAACCAAATGGGATGTAGAAGATGCATTTATTAATATTTAGTGACAACTGCATCGACAATCCTTGAGAAAACTATTGGTGCATTCTTTAAACCAAAGGGTATAAAGTGGTATGCATAAAACCCCAAAGGGTATAAAGTGGTATGCATACAACCCCAAAGGGTATAAAGTGGTATGCATACGACCACATAGACACATATTATACCTATTTTCTAGCCTTGTATCATGATTGATTTATCTAGTCAAACTCATTAATAAACAATATCAATTAGATCGTCAACATTTTATCGATCTCCTATTTAACATGTTCCTTATAATGGGAATTCATCATACATGGACACTTTTTTATAGGTTTTTCCCCTTGCTTCAACTCTATTTTCATTCCCCCAAAACTCTCACCATGCCTTAAAGACAAATATCCTTGAGTGGGAGTGTTTGTTTGGCTCAACATGAAAATGATAGCAAAAAAGTAATTGTTGAAAATAGCATGTTGGAATAATGATAACAAAATCATTTATAAATGGGACATGAGAGTTGGAATTATTTGAAAGGGTATTTGTTGATTGGTGGCATTTGTCATTTTTGGTTATGGTGTTGTTATTTTCTTTCTATGATGTTGGCGTGCAGGGGGGGAAACCAGGGTTAGCATTCAATTACCAACAAAACCCTTTGAGACCGACCCTTTTATAATCACTTGCAGAGCAAGTGAATTATCACCTGAGGCATCTAGAGGGGCTGAAAGAACCAAGGTTCTGCAGTGTTGAGGGGAAGTGAGGCATCATTCAAGTCCTTTACTTATGTGCACAGTTCTCATAGCTAACATTTACTTTATTATCAAACATAATCTATGTGTCACATTACAACATCATATGTGATCCATACATTCATCATAAACTAGAAAACAACATATATTGCAAACACACCATAACACATAGATTTAAGTGGTTCACCCAACTTGGGCTACGTCCACAACGTTCGGCTTCTTATATTATTCATTAATAGATTTCTTACAACCGCGCACTGCACTACAAGATATGCAACAATAATATCATCCCAAACCTGCTTAGTCGTTCTACTCCAGTGTGAGTTCACTCCTTAGTCATACTACAGATCTCTTCCTTTGCTCGAATCCCTTACCAAAAATCATTCACAACTTAAATCCACCATAACACTCTCCCCTCACTATTTCCTTTCTTACATATTTATACATGCCAATAGGGATAATCCTGTTACAAAAGTGGACAAAGTGTCCCCCAAAACCCGTTACAAAATTGGACAAAATTTGCCCAAACCCCATGGTTTATAACCGTTTCGTCCTTCTATGTGATGCTTCATCGCGCTCCTTGGCATTTGCTCCCATCACGCACTCTGGTCCATATTTTGATTTCCTTTTTCCTTTGAACTTCCTTTTGGCATAGATCCCAAAAATTATCCAAAATGCCTCTCCAACAGACCCCCAACACTCACCTGTGGCTTGTCTCGAGCCACTCAGGTTTGTTTCCAGTGTGCCAGGAATCTATCGAAGGTTGCCTTCATTATTGTGGCATTTTCCTTGACCTCCAGTTCCTTCTACAAAATTTGATCAACTATTTTTTCTATCATGTGATCCTGCACCTTCTCAACACCTTCTTCAACTACATGTTTGAGGAGTCCTTGAGTCATTGTGAGGATCATTGTCACTCTGTATGCTTCTTCTTGCAAAACTTCTATATGTTGCATGTGGTCTTGCTGCTCCTCCCTGAGCTGATTCATTTCTAAATATAGCTTTCATTTTTCATTCATCGTAGTCACCACCTCTATTGGTGGCAATGTGCCCATTGTTTCTTGTAATTTTTTCACCTTTCCTTGCGAATTCTGAATCTTATGACATTTCTCATGTTGGACCATGTCTTCATTCAGTTGTGTCCAAACACCTATAGTTTCTGTAAATAATTGTCCGCACTCTACTTCTAGATTTTTTATGTTGTCGACCGTTGTGGTCGCAGTTTGCTTCCTTGTCTCCCTTTCTTTAGGTGGTGTACTTGGTGTTATGTGTTCTTATAGATTCACTATGCATGTGTGGAAGCCCTAAATGTATTCACTTATCTTAGTAATTTTCTCTTCCATCAGGGCCTCCTTCTCAGCCTACACTTTTGGGAGTTCTTAATAGGATCGCTCAAATTACTATTGCATTCATTATACTTTCTACGCGACCTCGTTGTGCTCTTATTTGAATTTGTTGTATTCTATCTCTAAGGCCACATTTTCTTCTGTAAGCTTTACTAGCTTCGTAGATGTCTTCTCAATGCATATGTTCAACTCTTGTGTTATTCCCATCTATAGCTCTTGCAACAAATCCATTGGTAGTTGATATAGTAGTAGATCTATGTGACATAATGGTTTATCCTACTCTTGAATCTCATTCATGGGGAACTCGACTGCCCCTGGTGCTAGCTTTATTACCCTTCTCTCCCCTGTGACTTCCAAGGACTGGTTTATTGTTGGTCCAACCTCTCCAATCTTGGTCGTGCTGGTTGTTGGTTCCTCTTTCGTTTGTCGCTGAGGTGTGATATTTGCAGCGTCTAAAAGCTATCACAATTCTTCCATATGTGCCTGCATCCATTTGTTCATTTATTCATGTTGTTGGTTTGTGCATTGAAATGCGTCATCAATGGCTTATTTTACCTAGTCGCCAATATTCTCCAAGTCTTCCTCTATTAGTGCCCAAATGGTGACTTCCTTAATGTATTTGTGCTTGGGCTATTGATATCTGGATCTTCCTGTCTCTGACTATTTTCTCTTGCAGTCATTTCATGGTACTGGAAGTGGCGATGGATCCTATGGCCCCTTCCCTTTGTCCTAGTCCCCATCTTCTTCTTGTTACTCTTCATCAACATCATATACTTTCAGGTTGGGTTGTGTCAATGGCTTTGTATCTGTGGATGGAATCTTCCATTCTGTGTCCCAATCATCCATGAGGTTTCCCTAATCCTCTTCTATCAGTTTGTATTGTGTCGGAAACCACTGTTGGTCTAGGTCTTTCTTCGCATGAACATACATGTGGTGACACCCTGACTTAAACCATGCCACTTCCTTGTATTCCTTGACTACCTGAGGTAGTATATGTGGGGCATTTTCTATGTTATCTTTGATAACTTCCTTGTAGATATATAAAGCAACATTAGTGTCAATTTTGAGGGCCCTATGTGTAGTGTACTAGAGGTTCTGATAGTGCATGGCTAAGAAAGGCTTCTCCTTCAGGCCAAAAAAATGACTGTCATCTGACTCTCTCTAGGATGCTAGCACGATCAAGATAAATAACCAAGAGTAGTGGAATTTTATCCCCTTGTCCTGCACTTCCTTGCAGTCAATCAAGAATTGGTTCAACAAAAATGTTGCCCAATTCATCTGGACAACCTCTACATATTGTTCTACAACTACTATAATTGTTGCTGGAACCTGATCGTTTCTACATTTCCTCAATAATTTGCAAGCTAAAGCTTGCGTCACAAACCTTACCATCGAGTCACTTATGCTAGAGACGTCCAAACCACGTTGTCCTCTAAATGTGAAGAACTTGTCTTTCATGCTTTCAACGAGAGATTTCTCCTTCTTCTTAATGAAAAAATCAGACGCAGAGTCCATCCCCTTCGACGGAAGACCTGTAAGGCACACTATCAAATCAATATCAATGGATATTGGTCTGTCTAGCCATATATATCCTCTGTGCATGAAAATTAGTAGCATTTTCACGCATGCAGTGATATCCTGGCTCCATCCAAAATGTGGTATGTCGAAGAGGTATAGAAAACCTTCTTTTTGTAACCCCCTATCCCACACATGTAGTTCTATGACGATCATTTGGGTCTCAAAACTAATCCATTTCATCATAAACTTACTGAGTACGAGATACAGAAACATCTTTTCATCAATGATATCATGGTCAACATACTTCAGAGATGGTATTAGACCTAACATATCCCCTTCTATTATTACGCCTTCTAGGATCATTGGCTCAACTAATGGATACTTGGCCTCTTTCTATAACTTGACGTGTGTCATTGATAGATTTCCAGGCAAGATATAATCCATGGGAAATAGTTCGACTGAAGATGAAGATTCCTATGTTTCTTAGACTACTAGTGGCATTGTAGGCATGTTGTGTGGTTTCTTTGGTACTAATGTTGATGTTGTTGTTTCCTTAGGTTCCATCTTCCTCTGCGACGTTGGTTTCAACTACTACCTAGTTCTAGAACTATGTTCTAGTCTTCGACTCTATAAGTTCATCTTTTTAAGCTATGCAATCTTCATCTCTCTATGAAAGAAAAAAAATCCCTCATTGGTCCTTTGCATGCTTTTCTACTTCATTGCTAGTTGTAGTCTCCTTTCGCACCTAATTTTGTCATCTAATCCACTAATGGTTATCATTCATTACTTTCTTTTATTTTTTCATCACTTTGTATTTTCGATGAATTCTCTGTTTGATTTGGAAATCAATCAATATCTCTTTTATTTAATGTTACGCGGTGCCACTCATTTCTCCATCATGATAACTCTTTATTGCACGTCCCGTCATGGGGTGTTTTAAATTCTCTTAGCTATCATTTGTGCAGTCTCATCTTTCTGTGTGGTCTCTTCCTTCTCCACAACCTTGTTTTCTTTGTCTATGTTTCATTCTATTTACTCTTCTTCTTACCTGCTCTTCTTCTTTACTTACTAACCTAAACTTTTGTTTGTTCACGACTTTCAACCTCTTCYRTTTCATACTTTTTYCTATTTTTCCTCTATATTTTCCTTCCTATAGTACACTATGATACAATTTTAAACTGCGTGGCTCCTYTAGTGTGCAGAAGGACATCCATCCCTATACAGTTTCAGTTGGCTCCCATTCACTATTCCTTCCATGAGATGTCCATCCAACTGGTCTAGCTGAATAACACCTRYGCTAGTCACATATCTAAACACATATGGTCCTATCCAGTGCGTCMTGAACTTTCCTRGGTGTTGTAAGAACTTGTTTTCGTAAAGCAACACTAGATCTCRTGTCTGGAAATTCTTCTTCTTGATGTGTCTATCGTGCCATGTATTTTATCGTGCCTTCTGTACTTGCTAATGGAAGCTTGCAACAAAGAKATCTTCCTCTAGTATTAGTAAATGTGATATCCTTTCTTCTACTGTGCCAGAATCTATAGGTTTTGTCATTGTCGCAATGCACAGACTTGGTACAAGAAATTCCATGGGAATGAMTACTTCTTGACCGAATGTTAACTTAAAGTGTGTCTTTCCTGTCAACTTCTTGCATGTAGTTATGTAATCCCAGAGTACTGCAGGAATCATTAAATCCYAGTCATCTCACCCTATTGCACACCTTGGTTAGTGCATTTTCAAGTATCGTGTTGAAGGCMTCCACCATTCCATTTTCTTGTGGGTAATATAGAGTGCTCTTTCAGTGTTGTATCTSGAACTCTTATGTTAGTGTTGCAATTTTCTTGTTCAAAAAGTGAGTCCCTTGGTCACTCATAAGTATTTTAGGACACCCAATCCTTGTAACTGCATTCTCAAAYAAGAATCACYTGGTTGTCTTCATGCYGAAATGTGTAATGGATTATGCTTCTACCCATCTTGTCAAGTAGTATGTCATAGTAATTATGTATTTGGATCATGTTCTTCTTGTTGGTGGGTTAATAGGTCTGGAAAAATACACTRCCCATTTTTCAAATGCTTGTAAGGTAACTTGTGGATTCAAGGKAATCTCATCCCTTCATGATGGTCTTCCTATTCTCTGACAAACATCACATCTCTGGAAATATTCCTTCATGTCCTTATGGAGGGTAGGCCACCATCTCCCTATGCACAAGATATTCCATGTTGTTTCATTTCCTGCATAATGTCCTCCTACAATTCCATCATATTCTTCTGCTAAAATCATGGGTCTTTCATTTTCTAGCACACATCGTCACAATATCCCATCTATGCCTAACATATATAAGTTTCCTGTGATCAACTGGTAATCGACTAATCTTACCACTAATTATTTCTTTTGGTATATTGTCATATTGAATGAAGCCACTCATGTGCTTAAGTATTGGACAATTTCTGCAAATTGATCGTCTACCATCTTGACTGAAAACAATTTCACATTTGGTAAGCTATTGTCTAGGTTACCTGCATCCTCTCTTGTCAGAATCTGTGAAAAATGGTCCAGTCATGCATTTAGTTTTACTGGATTCACGATAACTTCAAAATCATACTCCTAGAACAATAACAACCATCTGCAGATCCCCTCGCCCCCAGAACTAGTTTGTTCACTAGATATATGAGTGCAGAATGGTCTATATCCATCTTGAAGTGGATCCCAACAGGTAATGTTTGAACTTCTGCAGATCATACACCATTTCCAAGCCTTCCCTTTCTATCATCGTGTATTTTTTCTCAATTGTCCACAACTTCCTACTAGCAAACACAATTGGATGATCTAACTCGCTTTCCCCAGGCTGGGCTAAAACTGCGTCGAGCGCTATTGATGATCCACATGGATGTGAAAATATTTCTTCCAATCTCGAAATACCAAAATGGGCGCAGTTACTAAATTTTGTTTCAATACATCCATACCCTTTTGACAGTCTTCGTTTCGTTGAAACTTAGCTTCTTTCTTCAGTAACTTCTCCATTAGCATTGTAATCTGCGCATAGCCTTTAATAAATTTTCAGTAGTAACCTGTATGACAAAATGTTGTTCTCAACTATTAGACTAATTCCAGTGGTGGAAAATTAATAATTACTGCTATCTTGGCCAGATCAACTAAAAAACCTTGCTTGTATATTACATGGCCTAATAGTATCCTGAACGGTGCACTAAAATAGATTTCTTCAAATTTAAAGAAATATGATATTATCTACAATGATCAAGCATCAACCTTAGAGTTTCTATAAGATCTTTCAACAGGCTAAATACATTTCAGTCATCTAGGTATACTACAAGAAACTGATGAATAAACTCCTTAAATGATGTGACAACTACTCTAGAAAACACATCGGGTGCATTCTTGAACTCAAATGACATCACTATCTACCGAAAGCTTCCCCACTTCGTCACAAATTTCATTTTGTGTCTATCTTCTAGCACAATCTTTATATGATGGTATCCTCAAAAGCTATTGGTGAACGAATATGCCTCTTGTCCTCCTACGTTTTCAAATAATTCATTTGTAAAGGGGGTTGGGAATGGGTCATGCAAGCATGCATCATTCAATTTTCTCAAGTCTACACCAATTCTAATACCCCCTCCTTCTTACCTTGAACCGCCATTAGAATTATACATTCAAATTCTACGAGGAGCTCAATTATACCAACTCCTATCATCCTGTTAAGTTTTGCTAACAATTTTTCCTTATACTTTGGATTTAACCTATAAGGTCTCTTTCTCATTGGTTTAGCATCTAGTTTCAGTGGAATCTTCATCTCTCCTAGTTCTCCAGCTATCCCCTTCATCTCTGAAAAGGTGGTTGGAAAAATATCTTGATACTCACGCAGTAAGTCTATGATATTTTCCACTGTATCATCATTCAAATAATCCCCATTGTTTTTAAACTTTGGCTTATCCTCCATGTCAATGTTCACTTTTAGCACTCTTAAGGGCTTCATTATGCATCATATTCAAGTGTTGGACCTACTACATCATGATCCCCTTCAATTTCTGATACCTGTACATTTCTCGGGTCTTCTTCATATTTTTCATCCTCGGTAATGTTATAAAATTACAATAACTCATGAGTTGTCGTAGAGTCTCTATGTGCACTATATGTAGGTACTAATTCTACTTTTCCTTCTTCCATAAAATTTTTGCCTCTAATGACTTGTAAGACTTCATCAACTAAAGGTGACTCAACTTCAAAATTAAATGTTAGCTTAAAGTTTTGGATGAGCTCCTCCCAGTTCATCCTTCCTCTGTGCACTTCTATCTTTGAGTACCAATTCTTGGGAAGTGTCTCCAAGTGTATGTATGAACCTGTGCGTCCATTCTTTCTTCAGCACTTGCTTCCAAGTTTCCATACATCACACCACATGGTCTTTCAGATCGCTCATGCCTATATACTTGGGCATATTATCTTTTGTTCCAAACTTGATTTGCATAATCCTTTTGCAATGTTTCCAATCCTCTATCCCTTCCTTGTGAATTTCCCACCATATCGCTAGGGTCTCTCTTAGTACAACATATAATGCTTCAAAACCTTTGTTGTTTAGGCATATGCAACTCGAATTTGTTAACAAACAAACTTACCTTAGTTAATATTTCCAACTTTGGTGTATCATGTACCTTTGTTCTGATCCAACGCAAAAAGTGAGTAATGTGTGTACACCTTCCGGTCGATACTTCATGCAACCGGTGTTGCTAGTGTTCAATTCCTTCCTCTGATTTTGATGTGAAAGAGCTTATGCTTCTCCAAATAAGTGCACCATCTACAGTGGAATTGACGTAGTCATCCATCCACGTAGTCATATCATATAATTTATCAATTTCCTTTCTCGCAAGCTCCACATATCTTCTTTCCTCCATGGGATCTAATGGCACAGTGACTCTTCAGCCTCCTCCTTCAAAAATCAACTCTCTTTTCTTCAAGTTGATAATTGACTGATTGTGAAGGCCCAATCTAGTCCAAGAAAATTTGGGTATGGTTGGTTGTTATCTAAAATCTTGATGACTTCAAAGTTAGCTACATTGTTCCCTCCATCTATGTGCATAGGTACTCCTACCAGTCTCTCAATCGGTATTATCTTATGCTAGTTATCCAACCTCAATTGAATGGTTGACCACACTAGCTTTGGTTTCCCCATAATTTCCCACATCTATCTTGGAAGAACATTGACGTCTTATCCTAATTCAAAGATGAAATTATCCATGTCATATTCTCCTATATGTGCACTTAATTTGAATTCTCTGCTTGTCCTCTTCTTGCATAGGACTTGGTTCAATGCTTTCTACGTTGTAGGTACTTCTCTGTCTTATGTAAATTGATCAATCATCTTGCGCAGTGTATTCAATGTTGTCTAATCCTTCATCGATTCTAAATAGATTTTTATAAATTCCTTCAAAGTATTTACTTTCTCCATTGGTCTGTCTGGAATAGTGGGATCATACACCAACGACATATCTATATAGGCGGTGTCTTTGACATTGAAGCTATCCAGTCTAGTCCTAGTATTTCTTTCCTTGCTTGTTGATAAGTCTCCTTTTCTCCCTTAGATTGAATGTTGGCATGGGATCAGCTACTTTTCTTATCCATTTTTCTACTCCCTTTCCTTTCTCTGTCTCATCTGGTCCAATTCTCATTCCATTGTGGGTAACAACTGCTACTTTTGGTTGATTTACATGTTCTTCAACGACTATCATCTACAAGTTATGGTTCTAGTTCTAATGGTCATTCTGATTCCCTCTCACCTACCACTTTGATATCAATTGAGGACAATATTCTATCACATGATCCAATTCCTTACAATACATACATGTCATGCAAGGATTTTGGAAATCTCTTGCTAAATGTCCTTGTTGATTGCAGTTGTAACAAATTATCGGTCCTTTGCCTCCTCAACCAAATCCTCCACGTCCTTGACCTCTATCGAAACCTCCATGTCCACCCTAATTAATTCCCATTTGAGTGTTATATTTTGGCATTCCTCCTTCTACTGTGACATTTTCCTCTTGAATTTTGTACGCATCCGAAGTGCACTCTCTCATCAAGTCGAATGTGCAACAGTCTTTCTCATCGTGTCCTATCGATTTGCAAAAATTACATAAGAAATTTCTCGAGGTGCTCTGATATTTATGCAGTAGGGGACAAGTAGTCAGATGATTCCCCCACGTCTTACATATATCTCAGTACTCCACTCCTCCTGCCGGTGGTTTCAGTTCTCCTGTGGCCATATACTGCACGAAGGTTGGACACTTTTCTTTTCTATGGCCTTTTGTCTTGCATGTTATACACAAAATATTTTTTCACTTCTCCTTTTCCTTCGTTATCTCTTATAATTGAATTCTCAGTGCATCCAACTGTGACTATACCTACGCCATCTCCTACAAGAGATGCTTTTAATTTCATCATGATTTCAATGCTTCGAGTTGCGACATGACCTTTTGTTGTGTTAACGGACAACGAATGTGGGGTAATAAGATTTCTATAAACCATTCTCTATTTTTTTCATATGGAATATGAAAGGTTAACCTACCCATTACATATTTAAATATCAAGTTGTAATCCCACACTATCACGTTCTGTACTATCTTAATTTTGTTTATCTATGTAATACATTGAGATTTGGATTTCAACTTCTTGAATTCCTTTAGCAATGTTTGTATCATTTCTTCCAAAGTTCTTGACTATCTGGTCGGTGTAGTTTTCTAAAAATTCATATACCGTAGTAGTGATCCGCCTCTGAACGTTGTGTCCAACTGCACAATTTTTGTCGCCTTGCCGTGGACATTCATCACAGACCATATTGTGTCACACAAAAACAAGTGTTGCTCAGGGTCCTCTAACCTTGTTCCCTCAAACTTAGGCATTCTCAGCATATGGTCTATCCCTGCCATTGTATTAGGTGTTGTACTTACCCTTGGTGATGCTTATTGGCTCTAGTTTTCTATGGTGTTCCCATTATTCTGACTATTTCTCTAATTCCCTCCACTTATTACAATTTCTCTTGAAAAATCCTTGGATCCTAATTCAATTCTTAATGACGCACATGAGGTTGTGGGTTCGATGTAGATTCTGATATGAGATGGAATTACTTCTATTGGGTAGTACTATGGGTCTATTTCCTTCATTTTCCTTTCTCTGTGTGGCATGATCTGAAGTTTTTCACATGGGTCACCTTCCTTGAATTCGTGTTTCTCTCCTTTTCCAACCACAGTCCCATTCTTTTGGATCTAAACCTTTTCCCACAACATAGTACTCCAATCTCTCCATCTGAGTCAGTGTCTTCTCTCAGAAACCTCAACCCATCCACTTATTACTCATCCTTCCCACTCTCAGACCATCCTCCAGTCATCCCCCAATTCCCCTATGTGAGTGAAGGTGTTTAGCTATCAGACTCCATCTTCATGACATTCTTATCACATAGTAACATCTTTATCCAATTAGATAATGCAATCAAATATCTTCCACACAGACCCTTGAAGAAGTCCCTCTCTGCAACACTATAGGATTGGGTACAATCTACTGCAAATTTTATAATATAAACCCCCAGTATACTATTCAACAAGAAATCTATTGCGCAGGAAACCTTATTACTTACCATATTGAGTTCTTTGATCAGTTTAAGAGTCCAGTTTCTCTGGGTTTCATCTCTGTATCTCCCAATGTTCTCTACTATTCTTCCTAACCATTCAGTCAAGATAATAAAAAAATCACCAAAGAAACTTTCATGCAGATCTGTGAAAACATACATTTGTAACCATTGTTCGTCACTAATCCTTATATTTATATTATGTTCTCTAGAAAAGTCTCATTTCTCCCTTTCCATCCATTCTTCAATTTCTTCTCTATTCGGGCTCCAAAACATTCCCCTCAATTACAATCTTCAGTTCGGGAAACAAAACCATTTGTTGGTGCACAGGGGGCAGACTCGAGGTTATCATTCGATTACCAACAAAACCTTTAGAGACCAGTCCTTTTGGCATCACCTGCAAGGAAAGTGAAGTCTCACCCGAGGCATCTAGAGGGGTTGTGGGAACCAAGGTTTTGCGGTGTTGAGGGGAAGTAAGGCATCATTCGGGTCCTTTACTTATGTGTGCAATTCTCATAGCTAACAATTACTTTATTATCAAACATAATCTATGTGCCACATTACAACATCATATGTGATCCATACATTTAGCGTAAACCAAAAAACACCATTTATTGCAAACACATCATAACACATAGATTTGCGTGGTTCACCCAACTTGGGATATGTCCACAATGGATGGCTTCTTATATTATTCATTAATATATTTCTTACATCCATGCACTATGCTACAATATATGCAATAGTAATATCATCCCAAACCTTCCTAGTCATTCTTCTCTAGTGCAAGTTCACTCCTCAGTCATACTACAAATCTCTTCCTTCACTCAACTCCCTTACTAAAAATCATTCACAACATACATGCACCATCACGCTCTCCCCTCACTATTTCCTTTATTACATATTTACACATACCAATAGGGCTAAGCCCACTACAAAAGTGGAAAAAGTGTCCTGCAAAACCCATTACAAAAGTGGACAAAATGTCCCCAAACCCCACAGTTTATAATCATTTTCCGCCTTCTACGCGATGCTTCGTTGTGCATCCTTTTTTCATGCTCCTTGGCATATGCTCCCATCATGCACTTTGGTCCATATTTTGATTTCCTTTTTCCCTTCGACTTATTTTTGGCATAGACCCTTAAACTTATCCAAAATGCCTCTCGATCAGGCCTCCAACACTCACTTGTGGCTCATCCCAAGCCACTCAGACTTATTTCCAATGCGCCATGAATGTGTCAAACGTCTCCTTCATTGTTGTAGCCTTTTCCTTGACCTTTGGTTCCTTCTACAAAATTTAATCGACTGTTTCGGTTGTCACACAATTCTGCACCTTCTCGACACCTTCTTCAGTTGTCTATTTAAGGATTCCTTGAGTTCTTGTGAGGGTCATTGTCACTTTGTATGCTTCTTCTTACAAAACTTCTATCTGTTGCACATGGGGATGATTCTCCACCCTGAGTTGATTCATTTATGAATACAACTTTTGTTTTTCATTCATTGCAGTGACCACTTCTGGTGGTGGCAATGTGCCCATTTATGCTTGTAATTTCTGCACCTTTCCCTCCATAGTCTGAATCTTATGACTTATCTCAGGTTGGACCTTGTCTTCATTCAGTTGTTTCCAAACACCCATAGTTTCTATATATAGTTGTGTGGACTCTACTCCTAAATTTTTTATGTTATCAACCATTGTGGTCACAATTTGCTTCCTTGTCTCATTTTCTTCAGGTGGCATACTTTGTGTTACATGTGCTTCCAGATCCATTATGCATGCATATAATCCTTGAATGGATTTACTTATATTAGTAATATGATATTCCACCAGAGTCTCCTTCTCATCCTGTGCTTCTGGGAGTTATTGATAGACTCGTCAGAATGCATGTTGCATTCGTTCTACTTTCTGTGCGGCCTCATCATGCTCTTGTTTGACTTTGTTGTATTATGTCTCTAAGGCCACATTTTCTATTGCGATATTTAATATATTCATAGATGTCTTCTTGGCACGTACGTTCAGCTCTTGTGTTGTGCCCATATGTAGCTCCTACAACACATCCATTGATAGTTGAGATAGTTGTAGATCTATGTGACCTAAATCTTTTTCCTTCTCTTGTATGTCAGTCGAGGGTAACTCAATTTCCCCTAGTGCTAGCTTGATTAGCCTTCTCTCGCCTATGAATTCCAAGGACTGGTAGATTGTTGGTCTAGCCTCTCCATTGTTCATCGTGTTGGTTGTTGGTTCCTCTTCCATTTGTCACCCTAGTGCGATATTTGCGGATTCTAACCACTGTCACATTTTTGGCATCCATGCATCTATCCATTTTTTCATTTCTTCATGTTGTTGTGTTGCACGCTGAAATGTGTCGTCAGTAGCTTCTTTTACTTGGTCACCGATCATCTCCAAGTCTTCCTCTGTAAGTTCCTAAATGGATACTTCCTTAACGACTTTGTGCTTGGGTCGTTGATATCCATAACTTCATGTCTCCAACTCTTTTCTCTTGTGGTCATTGCACGGTGCTAGGGGTGGCGATGGCTCATCTATCCCCTTCCCTTTGTCTCGACCCCCATCTTCTCCATGATCCTCCTCATTGACATCATATACTTTCAGGTTGGGATATGTCGATGGCTTTGTCTCTATGGATGAAACCTTCCATTCCTCGTCCCAATCATCGATGATGTTTCTGATTTCCTCTTCGGTTAGTTTGTATTGTGTTGGAAACCACTATTGGTCTGGGTATTTATTCTCCTAAACATACATGTGGTGGCACCCTTCCTTAAACCGTGCCACTACCTTCTATGCCTCGACTACCTCTTGCAGTATACATGAGGTATTTTCTATGATATCTTCTGATAACTTCCTTGTAGATATAGAATGTGACATTAGTGTCCATTTTGCGCACCTTATGTGTAGTGTACTAGAGGTACTGATAGTGCGCGTCTAAGAAAGGATTATCCTTTGTTCCCAAAAATTGACTATCATTCGACTCTCTCTGGGCTGCTAGTGTGATCATGAAAAATAACCAAGAGTAGTGGAATTTTATCCCCTTGTACTGTGCTTCCTCACAGTCAATCAAGAATTCGTTAAACAAAAATGTTTCCCAGTTCATCTAAACACCCTCTACACATTGTTCTGCAGCCACTATAACCATTGTTGGAACCTGATCATTTATGCATTTCTGCAATAATTTGCAGGCTAAGGTTTGCGTTGCAAACCTTGTCATTGGGTCACTTATGCTAGTGATGTCCAGACCGCTCCATCCTCGGAATTTGTGGAACTTTTCTTTCATGCTTTCGACAAGAGATTTCTCCTTCTTCTTATCTAAAAACTCGAATGCGGGGTCTCATCCATCTAACTCATGTAAGGCACATTATCAAATTAGTAACAATGGATATTGGCATGTCTAGCCACATATATCCTCTGTGCACGCAAATTAGCAACATTGTCACGCATGCAGTGATCTCCTGTTTTCGTCCAAAATGCGGTATGTCGAACAAGTTTAGAAGAAATCCTTTCTGCAACCCCCTAGCCCAAGCCTAAGGTTCTATGACGATCATGTGGGTCTCAAAACTAATAAAATTCATCATAAAATTATTGGGTAGGAGCTCTGTAAACTTCTTTTCATCGGTGATATCATGGTTGACATACTTCAGAGCTAGTATTAGACCTAACATATCCCCTTCTATTATGACACCTTCTATGATCGATGGCTCAAATAATGGATGCCTAGCCTCTTTCTGTAATTGGAAATGTGTCATTCACAAATTTCTTGGTGAGATATAATCCCTGGGAAATTGTTCAGCTGAAGATAAAGCTTCATGTGTTTCTTCAAATATTGGCAGCGTTGCAGGCTAGTTGCATGGTTTCTTTGGTACTAAGATCGATGTTGTAGTTTCCTTGGGTTCCATATTCCTCTGTGATTCTAGTTTCAACTACTACATGGTTCTGGAACTGTGTTCTGGTCTTCGGCTCTATAACTTTGTATTTTTTGTTTGTTGAATTTTCAACTCTCTACAATAATCCCTCGTTGGTCCATTGCATGCTTTTATACTTCATTGCTAGTTGTAGTCTCCTTTCGCACCTAATTTTGTCATCTAATCCACTAATGGTTATCATTCATTACTTGCTTTTATTTCTTCTTCACTTCATATCTTCGGTGAATTCTTTGTTCTATTTGGAAATTGTTCAAGATCTCATGTATTTAATGTTACGTGATGCCACTACTTTCGTTGTCATGATAAATATTTATTGCATGTCCCATCATGGGGTGTGTTAAATGCTCTTAGTTGTCATCTATGTAGTCTTATATTTCTACGTGATCTCTTCCTTCTGTGCAATCCTGTTTTCTTTGTATGTGTTTCCTTCTATTTAATCTTCTTCTTGCATGCTATTATTCTTTACTTACTAACCTAAAATTCTCTTTGTGAGCAACTTCCAACCTGTTTCGCTTCATAATTTTTTCTATTTTTCCTGCTTTTTCTGTTTTTTTCTATATTTTCCTTCCTATAGTACATTATGATACAATTTTAAACTATGTGTCTCCTCTAGTGCACAAAAGGACAGTCGTTTGTGTACAGTTTCAGCCAACTCCCATTCATTGTCCTTCCATGACTTGTCCATCCAACTTCTCTAGCTAAACAACACCTGCATCAATCACATATCTTATCGCATATGGTCCTAGCCAGTGTATCCTAAACTTTTCTGGGTGTTCTAAGAAGTTGTTGTTGTAAAGTAGTACTAGATCTCTTATCCGGAACTTCTTCTGCTTGATGTGTCTATCATGCCATGCCTTTTCTCGTGCCTTCTTTACTTGTTGATGGAATCCTGCAATAAAGTGATCTTCCTCTAGTATTATTAATTGTCATATCCTTTCTTCTAATGCATCATAATCCATAAGGTCTATCATTGTTGTAGTGCATAGACTCGATACAATACATTCCATGGGCATGACTGCTTCTTGACCGAATGCTAACTTAAAGGGTGTATTTCCTGTCAACTTCTTGCATGTAGTTTTGTAAGCCCATAGTATTGCAAGGATCCTTAAATCCACGTCATCTCTCCCTACATTTCACACCTTGGTCAGTGCATTTTCCATTATCTCGTTGAAGGCCTCCACCGTTCCATTTGCTTGTGGATAATATGGAGTGCTCTTTTGGTGTTGTATCTGGAACTCTTCTATTAGTGTTGTAATTGTCTTGTTCAAAAAGTGAGTTCCTTGGTCGCTCATAAGTATTTTAGGACACCCAAACCTTGTAACTATGTTCTCGAACAAGAATCATGTAGTTGTCTTCGCGCTGCAATCTGTAACGGGTTTTTCTTTTTCCCATNAATCTCATCCCTTCATGATGGTCTTCCTATTCTCTGACAAACATCACATCTCTGGAAATATTCCTTCATGTCCTTATGGAGGGTAGGCCACCATCTCCCTATGCACAAGATATTCCATGTTGTTTCATTTCCTGCATAATGTCCTCCTACAATTCCATCATATTCTTCTGCTAAAATCATGGGTCTTTCATTTTCTAGCACACATCGTCACAATATCCCATCTATGCCTAACATATATAAGTTTCCTGTGATCAACTGGTAATCGACTAATCTTACCACTAATTATTTCTTTTGGTATATTGTCATATTGAATGAAGCCACTCATGTGCTTAAGTATTGGACAATTTCTGCAAATTGATCGTCTACCATCTTGACTGAAAACAATTTCACATTTGGTAAGCTATTGTCTAGGTTACCTGCATCCTCTCTTGTCAGAATCTGTGAAAAATGGTCCAGTCATGCATTTAGTTTTACTGGATTCACGATAACTTCAAAATCATACTCCTAGAACAATAACAACCATCTGCAGATCCCCTCGCCCCCAGAACTAGTTTGTTCACTAGATATATGAGTGCAGAATGGTCTATATCCATCTTGAAGTGGATCCCAACAGGTAATGTTTGAACTTCTGCAGATCATACACCATTTCCAAGCCTTCCCTTTCTATCATCGTGTATTTTTTCTCAATTGTCCACAACTTCCTACTAGCAAACACAATTGGATGATCTAACTCGCTTTCCCCAGGCTGGGCTAAAACTGCGTCGAGCGCTATTGATGATCCACATGGATGTGAAAATATTTCTTCCAATCTCGAAATACCAAAATGGGCGCAGTTACTAAATTTTGTTTCAATACATCCATACCCTTTTGACAGTCTTCGTTTCGTTGAAACTTAGCTTCTTTCTTCAGTAACTTCTCCATTAGCATTGTAATCTGCGCATAGCCTTTAATAAATTTTCAGTAGTAACCTGTATGACAAAATGTTGTTCTCAACTATTAGACTAATTCCAGTGGTGGAAAATTAATAATTACTGCTATCTTGGCCAGATCAACTAAAAAACCTTGCTTGTATATTACATGGCCTAATAGTATCCTGAACGGTGCACTAAAATAGATTTCTTCAAATTTAAAGAAATATGATATTATCTACAATGATCAAGCATCAACCTTAGAGTTTCTATAAGATCTTTCAACAGGCTAAATACATTTCAGTCATCTAGGTATACTACAAGAAACTGATGAATAAACTCCTTAAATGATGTGACAACTACTCTAGAAAACACATCGGGTGCATTCTTGAACTCAAATGACATCACTATCTACCGAAAGCTTCCCCACTTCGTCACAAATTTCATTTTGTGTCTATCTTCTAGCACAATCTTTATATGATGGTATCCTCAAAAGCTATTGGTGAACGAATATGCCTCTTGTCCTCCTACGTTTTCAAATAATTCATTTGTAAAGGGGGTTGGGAATGGGTCATGCAAGCATGCATCATTCAATTTTCTCAAGTCTACACCAATTCTAATACCCCCTCCTTCTTACCTTGAACCGCCATTAGAATTATACATTCAAATTCTACGAGGAGCTCAATTATACCAACTCCTATCATCCTGTTAAGTTTTGCTAACAATTTTTCCTTATACTTTGGATTTAACCTATAAGGTCTCTTTCTCATTGGTTTAGCATCTAGTTTCAGTGGAATCTTCATCTCTCCTAGTTCTCCAGCTATCCCCTTCATCTCTGAAAAGGTGGTTGGAAAAATATCTTGATACTCACGCAGTAAGTCTATGATATTTTCCACTGTATCATCATTCAAATAATCCCCATTGTTTTTAAACTTTGGCTTATCCTCCATGTCAATGTTCACTTTTAGCACTCTTAAGGGCTTCATTATGCATCATATTCAAGTGTTGGACCTACTACATCATGATCCCCTTCAATTTCTGATACCTGTACATTTCTCGGGTCTTCTTCATATTTTTCATCCTCGGTAATGTTATAAAATTACAATAACTCATGAGTTGTCGTAGAGTCTCTATGTGCACTATATGTAGGTACTAATTCTACTTTTCCTTCTTCCATAAAATTTTTGCCTCTAATGACTTGTAAGACTTCATCAACTAAAGGTGACTCAACTTCAAAATTAAATGTTAGCTTAAAGTTTTGGATGAGCTCCTCCCAGTTCATCCTTCCTCTGTGCACTTCTATCTTTGAGTACCAATTCTTGGGAAGTGTCTCCAAGTGTATGTATGAACCTGTGCGTCCATTCTTTCTTCAGCACTTGCTTCCAAGTTTCCATACATCACACCACATGGTCTTTCAGATCGCTCATGCCTATATACTTGGGCATATTATCTTTTGTTCCAAACTTGATTTGCATAATCCTTTTGCAATGTTTCCAATCCTCTATCCCTTCCTTGTGAATTTCCCACCATATCGCTAGGGTCTCTCTTAGTACAACATATAATGCTTCAAAACCTTTGTTGTTTAGGCATATGCAACTCGAATTTGTTAACAAACAAACTTACCTTAGTTAATATTTCCAACTTTGGTGTATCATGTACCTTTGTTCTGATCCAACGCAAAAAGTGAGTAATGTGTGTACACCTTCCGGTCGATACTTCATGCAACCGGTGTTGCTAGTGTTCAATTCCTTCCTCTGATTTTGATGTGAAAGAGCTTATGCTTCTCCAAATAAGTGCACCATCTACAGTGGAATTGACGTAGTCATCCATCCACGTAGTCATATCATATAATTTATCAATTTCCTTTCTCGCAAGCTCCACATATCTTCTTTCCTCCATGGGATCTAATGGCACAGTGACTCTTCAGCCTCCTCCTTCAAAAATCAACTCTCTTTTCTTCAAGTTGATAATTGACTGATTGTGAAGGCCCAATCTAGTCCAAGAAAATTTGGGTATGGTTGGTTGTTATCTAAAATCTTGATGACTTCAAAGTTAGCTACATTGTTCCCTCCATCTATGTGCATAGGTACTCCTACCAGTCTCTCAATCGGTATTATCTTATGCTAGTTATCCAACCTCAATTGAATGGTTGACCACACTAGCTTTGGTTTCCCCATAATTTCCCACATCTATCTTGGAAGAACATTGACGTCTTATCCTAATTCAAAGATGAAATTATCCATGTCATATTCTCCTATATGTGCACTTAATTTGAATTCTCTGCTTGTCCTCTTCTTGCATAGGACTTGGTTCAATGCTTTCTACGTTGTAGGTACTTCTCTGTCTTATGTAAATTGATCAATCATCTTGCGCAGTGTATTCAATGTTGTCTAATCCTTCATCGATTCTAAATAGATTTTTATAAATTCCTTCAAAGTATTTACTTTCTCCATTGGTCTGTCTGGAATAGTGGGATCATACACCAACGACATATCTATATAGGCGGTGTCTTTGACATTGAAGCTATCCAGTCTAGTCCTAGTATTTCTTTCCTTGCTTGTTGATAAGTCTCCTTTTCTCCCTTAGATTGAATGTTGGCATGGGATCAGCTACTTTTCTTATCCATTTTTCTACTCCCTTTCCTTTCTCTGTCTCATCTGGTCCAATTCTCATTCCATTGTGGGTAACAACTGCTACTTTTGGTTGATTTACATGTTCTTCAACGACTATCATCTACAAGTTATGGTTCTAGTTCTAATGGTCATTCTGATTCCCTCTCACCTACCACTTTGATATCAATTGAGGACAATATTCTATCACATGATCCAATTCCTTACAATACATACATGTCATGCAAGGATTTTGGAAATCTCTTGCTAAATGTCCTTGTTGATTGCAGTTGTAACAAATTATCGGTCCTTTGCCTCCTCAACCAAATCCTCCACGTCCTTGACCTCTATCGAAACCTCCATGTCCACCCTAATTAATTCCCATTTGAGTGTTATATTTTGGCATTCCTCCTTCTACTGTGACATTTTCCTCTTGAATTTTGTACGCATCCGAAGTGCACTCTCTCATCAAGTCGAATGTGCAACAGTCTTTCTCATCGTGTCCTATCGATTTGCAAAAATTACATAAGAAATTTCTCGAGGTGCTCTGATATTTATGCAGTAGGGGACAAGTAGTCAGATGATTCCCCCACGTCTTACATATATCTCAGTACTCCACTCCTCCTGCCGGTGGTTTCAGTTCTCCTGTGGCCATATACTGCACGAAGGTTGGACACTTTTCTTTTCTATGGCCTTTTGTCTTGCATGTTATACACAAAATATTTTTTCACTTCTCCTTTTCCTTCGTTATCTCTTATAATTGAATTCTCAGTGCATCCAACTGTGACTATACCTACGCCATCTCCTACAAGAGATGCTTTTAATTTCATCATGATTTCAATGCTTCGAGTTGCGACATGACCTTTTGTTGTGTTAACGGACAACGAATGTGGGGTAATAAGATTTCTATAAACCATTCTCTATTTTTTTCATATGGAATATGAAAGGTTAACCTACCCATTACATATTTAAATATCAAGTTGTAATCCCACACTATCACGTTCTGTACTATCTTAATTTTGTTTATCTATGTAATACATTGAGATTTGGATTTCAACTTCTTGAATTCCTTTAGCAATGTTTGTATCATTTCTTCCAAAGTTCTTGACTATCTGGTCGGTGTAGTTTTCTAAAAATTCATATACCGTAGTAGTGATCCGCCTCTGAACGTTGTGTCCAACTGCACAATTTTTGTCGCCTTGCCGTGGACATTCATCACAGACCATATTGTGTCACACAAAAACAAGTGTTGCTCAGGGTCCTCTAACCTTGTTCCCTCAAACTTAGGCATTCTCAGCATATGGTCTATCCCTGCCATTGTATTAGGTGTTGTACTTACCCTTGGTGATGCTTATTGGCTCTAGTTTTCTATGGTGTTCCCATTATTCTGACTATTTCTCTAATTCCCTCCACTTATTACAATTTCTCTTGAAAAATCCTTGGATCCTAATTCAATTCTTAATGACGCACATGAGGTTGTGGGTTCGATGTAGATTCTGATATGAGATGGAATTACTTCTATTGGGTAGTACTATGGGTCTATTTCCTTCATTTTCCTTTCTCTGTGTGGCATGATCTGAAGTTTTTCACATGGGTCACCTTCCTTGAATTCGTGTTTCTCTCCTTTTCCAACCACAGTCCCATTCTTTTGGATCTAAACCTTTTCCCACAACATAGTACTCCAATCTCTCCATCTGAGTCAGTGTCTTCTCTCAGAAACCTCAACCCATCCACTTATTACTCATCCTTCCCACTCTCAGACCATCCTCCAGTCATCCCCCAATTCCCCTATGTGAGTGAAGGTGTTTAGCTATCAGACTCCATCTTCATGACATTCTTATCACATAGTAACATCTTTATCCAATTAGATAATGCAATCAAATATCTTCCACACAGACCCTTGAAGAAGTCCCTCTCTGCAACACTATAGGATTGGGTACAATCTACTGCAAATTTTATAATATAAACCCCCAGTATACTATTCAACAAGAAATCTATTGCGCAGGAAACCTTATTACTTACCATATTGAGTTCTTTGATCAGTTTAAGAGTCCAGTTTCTCTGGGTTTCATCTCTGTATCTCCCAATGTTCTCTACTATTCTTCCTAACCATTCAGTCAAGATAATAAAAAAATCACCAAAGAAACTTTCATGCAGATCTGTGAAAACATACATTTGTAACCATTGTTCGTCACTAATCCTTATATTTATATTATGTTCTCTAGAAAAGTCTCATTTCTCCCTTTCCATCCATTCTTCAATTTCTTCTCTATTCGGGCTCCAAAACATTCCCCTCAATTACAATCTTCAGTTCGGGAAACAAAACCATTTGTTGGTGCACAGGGGGCAGACTCGAGGTTATCATTCGATTACCAACAAAACCTTTAGAGACCAGTCCTTTTGGCATCACCTGCAAGGAAAGTGAAGTCTCACCCGAGGCATCTAGAGGGGTTGTGGGAACCAAGGTTTTGCGGTGTTGAGGGGAAGTAAGGCATCATTCGGGTCCTTTACTTATGTGTGCAATTCTCATAGCTAACAATTACTTTATTATCAAACATAATCTATGTGCCACATTACAACATCATATGTGATCCATACATTTAGCGTAAACCAAAAAACACCATTTATTGCAAACACATCATAACACATAGATTTGCGTGGTTCACCCAACTTGGGATATGTCCACAATGGATGGCTTCTTATATTATTCATTAATATATTTCTTACATCCATGCACTATGCTACAATATATGCAATAGTAATATCATCCCAAACCTTCCTAGTCATTCTTCTCTAGTGCAAGTTCACTCCTCAGTCATACTACAAATCTCTTCCTTCACTCAACTCCCTTACTAAAAATCATTCACAACATACATGCACCATCACGCTCTCCCCTCACTATTTCCTTTATTACATATTTACACATACCAATAGGGCTAAGCCCACTACAAAAGTGGAAAAAGTGTCCTGCAAAACCCATTACAAAAGTGGACAAAATGTCCCCAAACCCCACAGTTTATAATCATTTTCCGCCTTCTACGCGATGCTTCGTTGTGCATCCTTTTTTCATGCTCCTTGGCATATGCTCCCATCATGCACTTTGGTCCATATTTTGATTTCCTTTTTCCCTTCGACTTCTTTTTGGCATAGATCCTTAAACTTATCCAAAATGCCTCTCGATCAGGCCTCCAACACTCACTTGTGGCTCATCCCAAGCCACTCAGACTTATTTCCAATGCGTCATGAATGTGTCAAACGTCTCCTTCATTGTTGCAGCCTTTTCCTTGACCTTCGGTTCCTTCTACAAAATTTAATCGACTGTTTCGGCTGTCACACAATTCTGCACCTTCTCGACACCTTCATTAGTTGTCTATTTAAGGATTCCTTGAGTTCTTGTGAGGGTCATTGTCACTTTGTATGCTTCTTATTACAAAACTTATATTTGTTGCATGTGGGGATGATTCTCCACCCTGAGTTGATTCATTTATGAATACAACTTTTGTTTTTCATTCATTGCAGTTACCACTTCTGGTGGTGCCAATGTGCCCATTTATGCTTGTAATTTCTGCACCTTTCCCTCCATAGTCTGAATCTTATGACTTATCTCAGGTTGGACCTTGTCTTGATTCAGTTGTTTCCAAACACCCGTAGTTTCTATATATAGTTGTGTGGACTCTACTCCTAAATTTTTTATGTTATCAACCATTGTGGTCACAATTTGCTTCCTTGTCTCGTTTTCTTCAGGTGGCATACTTTGTGTTACATGTGCTTCCAGATTCATTATGCATGCACATAATCCTTGAATGGATTTACTTATATTAGTAATATGATATTCCACCAGATTCTCCTTCTCATCCTGTGCTTCTGGGAGTTATTGATAGACTCGTCAGAATGCATGTTGCATTCGTTCTACTTTCTGTGCGGCCTCATCATGCTCTTGTTTGACTTTGTTGTATTATGTCTCTAAGGCCACATTTTCTATTGCGATATTTAATATATTCATAGATGTCTTCTTGGCACGTACGTTCAGCTCTTGTGTTGTGCCCATATGTAGCTCCTACAACACATCCATTGATAGTTGAGATAGTTGTAGATCTATGTGACCTAAATCTTTTTCCTTCTCTTGTATGTCAGTCGAGGGTAACTCAATTTCCCCTAGTGCTAGCTTGATTAGCCTTCTCTCGCCTATGAATTCCAAGGACTGGTAGATTGTTGGTCTAGCCTCTCCATTGTTCATCGTGTTGGTTGTTGGTTCCTCTTCCATTTGTCACCCTAGTGCGATATTTGCGGATTCTAACCACTGTCACATTTTTGGCATCCATGCATCTATCCATTTTTTCATTTCTTCATGTTGTTGTGTTGCACGCTGAAATGTGTCGTCAGTAGCTTCTTTTACTTGGTCACCGATCATCTCCAAGTCTTCCTCTGTAAGTTCCTAAATGGATACTTCCTTAACGACTTTGTGCTTGGGTCGTTGATATCCATAACTTCATGTCTCCAACTCTTTTCTCTTGTGGTCATTGCACGGTGCTAGGGGTGGCGATGGCTCATCTATCCCCTTCCCTTTGTCTCGACCCCCATCTTCTCCATGATCCTCCTCATTGACATCATATACTTTCAGGTTGGGATATGTCGATGGCTTTGTCTCTATGGATGAAACCTTCCATTCCTCGTCCCAATCATCGATGATGTTTCTGATTTCCTCTTCGGTTAGTTTGTATTGTGTTGGAAACCACTATTGGTCTGGGTATTTATTCTCCTAAACATACATGTGGTGGCACCCTTCCTTAAACCGTGCCACTACCTTCTATGCCTCGACTACCTCTTGCAGTATACATGAGGTATTTTCTATGATATCTTCTGATAACTTCCTTGTAGATATAGAATGTGACATTAGTGTCCATTTTGCGCACCTTATGTGTAGTGTACTAGAGGTACTGATAGTGCGCGTCTAAGAAAGGATTATCCTTTGTTCCCAAAAATTGACTATCATTCGACTCTCTCTGGGCTGCTAGTGTGATCATGAAAAATAACCAAGAGTAGTGGAATTTTATCCCCTTGTACTGTGCTTCCTCACAGTCAATCAAGAATTCGTTAAACAAAAATGTTTCCCAGTTCATCTAAACACCCTCTACACATTGTTCTGCAGCCACTATAACCATTGTTGGAACCTGATCATTTATGCATTTCTGCAATAATTTGCAGGCTAAGGTTTGCGTTGCAAACCTTGTCATTGGGTCACTTATGCTAGTGATGTCCAGACCGCTCCATCCTCGGAATTTGTGGAACTTTTCTTTCATGCTTTCGACAAGAGATTTCTCCTTCTTCTTATCTAAAAACTCGAATGCGGGGTCTCATCCATCTAACTCATGTAAGGCACATTATCAAATTAGTAACAATGGATATTGGCATGTCTAGCCACATATATCCTCTGTGCACGCAAATTAGCAACATTGTCACGCATGCAGTGATCTCCTGTTTTCGTCCAAAATGCGGTATGTCGAACAAGTTTAGAAGAAATCCTTTCTGCAACCCCCTAGCCCAAGCCTAAGGTTCTATGACGATCATGTGGGTCTCAAAACTAATAAAATTCATCATAAAATTATTGGGTAGGAGCTCTGTAAACTTCTTTTCATCGGTGATATCATGGTTGACATACTTCAGAGCTAGTATTAGACCTAACATATCCCCTTCTATTATGACACCTTCTATGATCGATGGCTCAAATAATGGATGCCTAGCCTCTTTCTGTAATTGGAAATGTGTCATTCACAAATTTCTTGGTGAGATATAATCCCTGGGAAATTGTTCAGCTGAAGATAAAGCTTCATGTGTTTCTTCAAATATTGGCAGCGTTGCAGGCTAGTTGCATGGTTTCTTTGGTACTAAGATCGATGTTGTAGTTTCCTTGGGTTCCATATTCCTCTGTGATTCTAGTTTCAACTACTACATGGTTCTGGAACTGTGTTCTGGTCTTCGGCTCTATAACTTTGTATTTTTTGTTTGTTGAATTTTCAACTCTCTACAATAATCCCTCGTTGGTCCATTGCATGCTTTTATACTTCATTGCTAGTTGTAGTCTCCTTTCGCACCTAATTTTGTCATCTAATCCACTAATGGTTATCATTCATTACTTGCTTTTATTTCTTCTTCACTTCATATCTTCGGTGAATTCTTTGTTCTATTTGGAAATTGTTCAAGATCTCATGTATTTAATGTTACGTGATGCCACTACTTTCGTTGTCATGATAAATATTTATTGCATGTCCCATCATGGGGTGTGTTAAATGCTCTTAGTTGTCATCTATGTAGTCTTATATTTCTACGTGATCTCTTCCTTCTGTGCAATCCTGTTTTCTTTGTATGTGTTTCCTTCTATTTAATCTTCTTCTTGCATGCTATTATTCTTTACTTACTAACCTAAAATTCTCTTTGTGAGCAACTTCCAACCTGTTTCGCTTCATAATTTTTTCTATTTTTCCTGCTTTTTCTGTTTTTTTCTATATTTTCCTTCCTATAGTACATTATGATACAATTTTAAACTATGTGTCTCCTCTAGTGCACAAAAGGACAGTCGTTTGTGTACAGTTTCAGCCAACTCCCATTCATTGTCCTTCCATGACTTGTCCATCCAACTTCTCTAGCTAAACAACACCTGCATCAATCACATATCTTATCGCATATGGTCCTAGCCAGTGTATCCTAAACTTTTCTGGGTGTTCTAAGAAGTTGTTGTTGTAAAGTAGTACTAGATCTCTTATCCGGAACTTCTTCTGCTTGATGTGTCTATCATGCCATGCCTTTTCTCGTGCCTTCTTTACTTGTTGATGGAATCCTGCAATAAAGTGATCTTCCTCTAGTATTATTAATTGTCATATCCTTTCTTCTAATGCATCATAATCCATAAGGTCTATCATTGTTGTAGTGCATAGACTCGATACAATACATTCCATGGGCATGACTGCTTCTTGACCGAATGCTAACTTAAAGGGTGTATTTCCTGTCAACTTCTTGCATGTAGTTTTGTAAGCCCATAGTATTGCAAGGATCCTTAAATCCACGTCATCTCTCCCTACATTTCACACCTTGGTCAGTGCATTTTCCATTATCTCGTTGAAGGCCTCCACCGTTCCATTTGCTTGTGGATAATATGGAGTGCTCTTTTGGTGTTGTATCTGGAACTCTTCTATTAGTGTTGTAATTGTCTTGTTCAAAAAGTGAGTTCCTTGGTCGCTCATAAGTATTTTAGGACACCCAAACCTTGTAACTATGTTCTCGAACAAGAATCATGTAGTTGTCTTCGCGCTGCAATCTGTAACGGGTTTTTCTTTTTCCCATCTGGTCAAGTAGTCTGTCATGGTAATTATATATCTATCTCTTGTTCTTCTTATTGGTGGGTTAATAGGTCTGAAAAAGTCCACTTCCCATTTATCAAATGATTTTAAGGTAACTTGTAGATTCAAGGGAATCTCATCCCTTCCCGATGGTCTTCCTACTCTCTACAAACATCGCAGCTCTGGCAATATTCCTTCGCATCCTTATGGAGGGTAGGCCACCATATCCTTGAACACAATATCTTATGCCTTGTTTTTTTTCCTACGTAATTTCCTCCTGCAATTCCATCATGTGATTCTACTAAAATCATGGTTCTTTCGTGTTCTAGCACACATCGTCACAGTATCCCATCTATGACTAACTTATATAAGTTTCCTGCGATCAATTGGTAATTGGATGATCTAGCCACTAGTTGTTTCTTCTGGGCTATTTTCATATCGAATGGAGCCACTCATGTAATTAAGTATTGGACAATTTCTGCAAATCGATCGTATACCATATTGACTAAAAATAATTGTGCATCTGGTAAGCTATTGTCTAGGTTACCTACATCCTCTCCTGTCAAAATTTGTGACAAATGGTCTAGTCCTGCATTCAATTTTCCTAGAAACCATATGTAGATCCTCCCCTGCAACACTGGTTTGTTCAGTAGATATATGAGTGTAGAATGGTCTGTATACATCTTGAAGTGGGATCCCAACAGGTAATGTTTGAACTTTTGCAAAGCATACACCATTTCCAATCCTTCCCTTTATGTCGTCATGTAATTTTTCTCATCAGTCAACAACTTGCTACTAGAAAATGCAATCGCATGATCTAACTCACTTTCCTCGGGATGGGATAACACTACATTGAGCACTATTGATGATGCATGCACATGGATGTGAAACTCTTTCTACCAATCTAGGAATACAAAAATGGGTGCAGTTACTAACTTTTGTTTCAATACATCTAGACCCT
>JZKD02S2039579.1:29742-54947 GCA_000966675.3 Picea glauca | reverse complement strand
TGTTATTTACAGGTCATCTCACCATTTTCGCTATAAATTTTTTTCTATAATGATTCAGACCGTGAAATTTCTATTCAAGTGAGAAAACATATCCAAGTATCTGTGGTAAAAAATTAAGCTTGTGTTTCGTTGTATTTTGGGAGTTACACTCCGTGGAAAATAGGGTTTGTGGCCAATCCTGAAACTAGTCAAAATCGGGTGTTTCGGGTAAAAACGTCATAACTTCTTCATAACAAATCCAAATTCAGTGAGAACAAATGTGTTGGTTAGGGGATAGTCTGTAGTATTCTTTTTAATATTTTCAAATCAATTCATCAAACATTTTGTGTGGGGCACACTCTACAAGGTCGCTCTCTAGAATAAGCCAAAATTCGGCAAGGTATGTCATTTTTGCTATAACTCCTTTTCTGAGAGGTTCTAAGTAGTGAAACTTGGAGGAATTGCATAAATCACACTGAAGAACATTGTGTATTACTTCAAGTTAGGGTTTTTGACTAATCCAAAACTAGGCATGTGAGACTAAAGAAAAGTTTGATGAAAATGCTAGTCTCTTGTTTTTAAAGTTAAGGAAGGTTTGCAGGAATGNGAGTTGGTGCACATACATGAGGTGTATAGTTGATGATGTTGGTACATATTGATGAGTCATAGTTGATGAGTAGTTGACATGTGATTGGTACATACTTGGTACATGGTTGGATGCATTTGTTGATGGTATAGGTTGATTACAGGTTGGTACATGGTTGGATGCACTTGTTCATGGTACAGGTTGATTACAGTTTGGTGCATGGTTGATGCACTTGTTTATGGTACAGGTTGAGGTACAGGTTGATGCATGGTTCAAATTTATTGGTACAGGTTTACAATGTTATATCTCACAATGATAGTGTGACATTGGTTCCATCATTCTACTTCTACTTCAGGGTGGCAGGACGAGGCAAGGACAAGTGGTTGTAGCCACCTTCTGATTGTAGCCGGAGAACATTGGGGGTTGTAGCCTCCTTCTGGTTGTAGCCATAGAATTGAGGAGTTGGAGCTTCCCTCGGGTTCTAGCCTGAGAAACTAAGGGGTTGGAGCCTCCTTCCAGTTGCAGCTGGAAAACAAAGGAAGTTGGTGCTTCCAATGAATGCAATTCTTCAAGACATATAAGAAAAAGCATTATGTTGTTTTCTTCTAATTTGGGTTTCCATGTAAAACACTAGTGTATTGTGTATGTGTGTGATTTTTTATTTCTTACTGCTCATTATTGGATAATAATTCTACATTGATATAAAATTTGAAGAAAAAGGATTATAATTACGCTATTACTGATTCACCCCCCTCTCAGTAATCCAACAAAAAGGAAAACAACAAGAAAGTGAAAAAGAGGAGAGACCATCATAGTAAGTTAATGTTGATCACATCTTGATTTCTTTATCAGTTTTTCATCCAGTTACTCCACTTCTTTGATTATAAAGGTTTAACCGAAATCTGATAACTTCTTCCTGTCTTCTTTCCAAGTCTTGATACTCTGTCATCACCCACCATCTTCTCTCCACAACTTACTTCTTGTTTATATTTTCTTTTATGGTCCGTCGGAGCCCCAATCTCAGTCATCTAGAAAAATGCATTTTTATTTCAAAGCTTTGTAACAAACTTTAATATTTCTCAGAAATCCCAAGAGCACTAATTCGGGATCAGTTTGGATGGTGTTCAATAACTCTGAGTTTTGAGTATAAAATATTTGAGATTGATCTATCATTTTCTTCATTTGAGCTCCACATTTGTTTACTCTATTAAATTTTTCTTATGCGTATGGACCACTTTCTTTTATTTTTATGTGATAAAAAATATTTAGTTTAACTGTGATGGATGTGAGGAAATTTTGCTTATATTTTTTCAAATATGTGATGCATGAGGTTCCTGGTCATCTCTCAAAAATTCTCTTTAAAAATATATCATTTTATTTTCTACAAACTTTATATTTCTTTGAATACCACGGTGGACTTTCTCAAAGTCCTATACTATTTTGAAAATCTAGAATTCAAAGAGTATCATAAAACAGAGAGAAGTGCCACCTCTATAAAAACACAGGGGGATTTGTATCCCCGTGAGTTTGTCGTTTTGGTCCTGATGGATTCAAGTGTCAACATTTTTTGTGACCATATTGGGGACCAACTGAAAATTTGAAATCTGGTTTAGCATCTTTTGAAAAATACATGACTTTTCCCTAAGCTGATCAACGCTGCCTAGAAATTGGATTGAATAATAAATGAAGCATCGTGCATCAGCTATATAATTTGGTAATAATGATAGCTGAGACTAGGGAATAATTGGAAATATCTTGTAAAACATTGGTCCAAGAAGAAGAAAGAGAAATCCTCCGTAGAAAGAGGAGAGAGGAACGACAAGATCGAAGAAATGAAAGACAAGCCTGAAGAGTACAAGAACAAAGTCAGAATTGAAACTGGATGAATACAAGAGACATATTACTAGAAGTAAAAGAAAGAAACTATGTATTCTAGGAAGTGGAAAACATATTCTTGAAAAATCCCCAGACATGGCGGGAAGAAATGTGGAACCACGAGAAGAACGACGAAGAGAACCTCATGAAGAAAGACAATGAGATGGAGGAAGCAGTGGAAGAAATCAAGGAGGACTAATATTTGGAAATCAAAGAAGATTAAGATATTCCCCCCTCAATATTTGAGGTGAGAAACATGACCTCCGAGTTCTCCCTAAGGGGACTTTGAAAGAATTTTCCAAAGATAGAACAATTGATGCCAAAAGACACCTTGATTTATTTCTTGATGTTTGTGATTTTCATCGTGTTGAATATGATGATGTGATGGTAAGGTTGTTTCTTCAAACGTTATCAGGACGAGCCTATGAATGGTATATGGCATTACCCAAAAGGTCAATTGGTTCATTTAATTACCTTGAAGCCATGTTTCTAACTATGTTTGCTCCCCCACTTGCATATCATACCCTTCTCACTAATTTTACCCATATTGGTTTGAGGAAGAATGAGAGAATATGATATTTTTATCTCAAATTCAATACAACTCTATAAGATTCCAGAAGATGAACAGATGAATGACCCAATGATACTTGGTTATTATAATAATTTGATGCCCCCAAATGTAAAATATTCTATTAGAACATCCCAAATGGATACCTTGGAGGAAGCAATGATTAAGGCCATGGAGATGGAAGAAATTATGATTGAGACGGGTGGTGAACTTGATATTATCATGGGAAAAGTACAGAGGCAGCTGGGAATCCTAAGTATCGATGATCAAGGAGCCTCTAGTTCGAGAAAGAAAGAAGAGAAAAAGTCGCGACCAATCCAAAATCAATCCACTGGAAAAGGGTTTTTTCAAGGAACCATACCATATGTGAAGGTAGACCCTGTTGTCGGACAAGAATCTAAGCAAAGAATTGAGATTGCACAAATGAATAGAGCCATTAGGAAAATGAAAAATGAGATAACCAGATTAGAAGGGGTGATAATTATGTAGAAAATCCAAGAATGTTGGTCCAAGAGAAAAGAAGGAGCCCTCCCCAAGAAAATAGAGTGAGGTTTGAAAACAATGAAAATTAACAAATACAAAGGGTTCCTAGGCAACCGATCCCAAATGTAGTTGTTCTGGATTATCTATATGATGAGCAAATATTTGATCAAGGAAATGATTATTTACCTTATGAAATTTTTGAAGCTGTACAGACAGATGGATGTGAGACGTCCATGTATATATTTGAAGAAGGCGACAATGACCCTAACTCGCAATATAATGTTTCCCAAACATGAGAGTTTGTAAATAAATCCAAACATAAAGATGATTTTGAAAAAGAAAAGTAAAGAATTAAAGAAAAATATAAAGAAAAGGTGAATGAGAAATAGGCCAATAAAAATAACACTAGAAGCAAGAAGCAACACTTGGTGTCAAACCCTCCCCAGATGAAATACAATATTGTAGAGGATTTAAGTAAGTTGAGTACAACTCTTCCTTTTACATAAGTGGTAAAGATCCCTCAACAAAGGGAAAATATTTTGAGATTGTTGGATGATCCATCTAGAAGAATGGAGGTTATTTTTATAAGTCCAAAGCAAAGCCATAAAACATCAACCATCAAGTTGAGAGGTAAAGTCCCACCTTTATATATTTCAATTGAAAATCATGATGTTGCACTTCATAATTGTTTAGTTGACACTGGCGCGACCAATAATATTATGCCACTGACAGTCATGGAGGCATTAGGTATGAGTTGCACCAAATATTATGAAACAGGTGAAATCATATATGCAATTGATTCTAGACATATGGCATCTTATGAGAAAATCAAATATTTTTATGCTTGGATCACGACAACTCCCCATATTATTATTTATTACAATTTTTAATATTGTTGTGGTATATATTCCTCTTGCATATGGATTTGTCTCAGGAAGAGATTGGTCATCTATGATTGAGGGGGTACATAATGAATGATTTAAGTTGTATCATGCTTCCATATAAAGAATGAGAAATGAGTAAGGTCCCTCATGAACCCAGGAGGTTGTTTTCCTTCAAAAAGAAGGATAATGAACTAATGAAAGATTATATAGACGCAGGAATTGGAAACTATGCTATCCTAGACATGGAACAGAGTGAAGACATGGAGAATCAAAAGCATCTGTTTAAAGGTTATTGGACGATGTCATTTGATGGAGCTTGCTCAAGTTCTAGGAGTGGAGTTGGAATCATCATTATAAACCCAGAAAAGATTATGCATCCACATTCTATCAAACTTGAATTTGTGTGCACCAATAATGAGGTAAAATATGAGGCTTTGATTCAAGGAATGATTCTTGCATGGGAAATGAATATAGAACATTTAATTGTGACTGATGACTCCAAGTTGGTAATAAATCAAGTTACTCAGAGATATAAGATTAAAAAGGAAAGAGTCAAATTATATTTCAAAAGAGTTAATGAATTGATGGAAGCCTTCAACTCTTTCAACATCTCTTTCATACCAAGTTATAAAAATCAGAAGGTAGATTCATTGGCTTTGGGGACCTCATTGTCGAACCCATATGATTTTCATAGCAAAACATATTTTAAAGTAAAAAGAATATTTCGACCTTATGTACCTGACAATCTGGACTATTTACAAGTATTTGAGAATGATGAAGAATTGGAAAAAGAATTGACGAATGATGATGAATATGAGGATAATGACATAACTATTGTCCTAAGGAATTGTATTCAATCTGAGTCTCTTTTTACAAGAGACGATCATGCTAAAACCTTCCTGGAAGAATTATCACTTCGAAAAGTCCAAGAAACAAGAAAGATTAATATTGGAACTGATAGTTCCCTAAAATATTTCAATTTGGGAGTTAATTGCACAATTGGCGAAGTTGATCAATATGTCACACAATTTAAAGAATATATTGATGTGTTCGCATGGAGTTATGATGATTTGAAGACATATGATAAAACAATATTTCAACACAGTATTCCCTTGAGAGAAGGGGAAAATCCTGTCAAGCAGAAGATAAGGATAAACCCCAAATTAAAACCACTGGTAAAGGTTGATTTGGAAAAATTGAATAAAGTTGGAATAATATACCCCATTAGACATTATGACTGGCCTTCAAATCCTATGATTGTGAGAAAAAAGGCTGGGGAGATTCGGATAAGTGTAGATTTCAAGGACCTTAACAAATAAAGTGTAAAGGATAATTATCATTTGCCTAACATGGAATTTCTTCTCCAACAAGTCACGAGATCAACACGTATGTCCATGTTAGATGGTTTTTCTAGGTATAATCAAGTCTTGGTTGCTGAGGAATACAGAGCAAAAACAACTTTCATAACACCTTGAGAGACATATGCATGTGATTGGATGCCCTTTGGTTTAAAAAATGTTGGAGCTACATTTCAAAGGGCTATGAATCATGATTTTGAGGGATTGATAGGAAAATGTATGGTGGACCACCAAGATTATTTAACAGTACACTAAAAAACAAGGTGCGATCACATTCATCACCTGAGGAAAGTTTTTGACATGTGTAGGTTATATGGTGTTTCTTTAAATCCAAAAAAAAAATTATTTGTTGTAACTGAAGGAAAACTATTGGGCCATATTTTTTGAAAGGAAGGAATCTATATCGATCCAGAGAAAGTTAAAGATATAAATTAACTCAACCCCCCATCATCTAAGAAGGGAGATCAGTGATTTTTGGGCAAAATCAACTTTGTACGAAGATTTGTCCCTGACTATGCAAGTATTGTAAAGCTGGTCAATTCATTGTTGAAAAGGGACCAAAGGTTTGAATGGACCATGGATACACAGAAAGCTTTTAATAATATCAAAAAGGAAATCACTATAGATCCAGTCCTCATTAGCCAAGATTTTCAAAGAGACTTCATCATTTATTCATTCGCTACATAAACAGTTGTGGCATATGTTCTTACTCATAGAAATACCAAGGGTGAATAATTTCCAATTAGTTTCATGAGCAAGACCCTTCATAATTATGAATTAATATATTCATAATTGGAGAAGAAAGCCATGTCTCTTGTAAAAGCAGTGGCGCACTTTGGGACGTATATATTAAATTCTCATGTCATTGTGTATGTTCCATCCTCTCCTGTGAAGATGCTTTTAAATCATCAATTGAGAGAAGGAATATGGGCAAACTGGATGGAAAAGATTCAATAATATGATATTGAAATTAATCCTTTAAAAGCAATTAAAGGACAGGGTTTATGTAAGCTCATTGCAAACAATGATTCTTTGGATGGAGTAATTTCAATTTCAGTAGGAGAATCCATGGAAGTTTCAGAATAGTATAAAGATATTATATTCTACTTGAGGTCTGGAAAATTTCCAGACACCATGAACCCTAAGAGCGAAGAACATTGAAAATGAAGTCAAATCAATATGTGTTGATTGCTGATATATTGTTCAGGAGGAACTATGATGGCATATTTTTGAGATGTGTTGATGAAATGAAAGCTCAAGAATTGATGAAAGAACTCCATGAAGGTATATGTGGTGGAAATTTCGCACCTACTACCATGACCCATAAAATAATAAGAGTTGGATTTTATTGGCCATCAATTTTTAAGGACTCATATGCTACCATAAGGAAGTGTGTGTTTTGTCAACAATTTTCAGGGAAAATGAAAAAAATTGCAATGCCATTAATACTTATATATGTATAACAACCATTTTCCCAACGGGGACTCAATTTTGTTGGACCAATAAATCCAAAATCAAGAAAAGGGCATACATATATCCTCACCACTACATATTATTTTACAAAGTGGTCGGAATAAGTAGCATTAAAAAGGTTTGATTCTGAAGAGTTGATTAAGTTTCTCAAAGATAATATTTTGTTAAGGTTCGGTGTCCCAAAAAAATTCATTACTAACAATGGCTCAATTTTCATTGGTTCAAAATTTACAGAATTTTGTGGAGAATATGGGATTGTTATCGGGCAGTCATCAAATTATTATCCATAAGGGAATGATCTTGCAGAATACACCAATAAGACACTCATTTAGATATTGAAGAAAACTATTGATAAGAACCAAAGGAATTGGCATTTTAAATTGACAGATGCTTTGTGGGCGAGTAGAATGACTCTGAAAGATAGCATTAGGATGTCTCTGTATATGTTGGTTTATGGGAAAGAAGAAAAAATGTCAATTAGCCTCGAGCTGAATGCCTCGACTTGTGTAGTTAATATAGAGAATGTAGAAGATAGTTCACCTATGTAAAATCAAGTGAACCAATTATTGAAATTGGAGGAAGAACGAAATAAATCCTTGAGTAGAACTTCTCAGAGACAAAAAAGTATGAAAAAACATTTTGATCAGAGCGCAACCATAAAGAATTTTCAAAAGGGTGAACTGGTGTTACTCTGGAACAAAGCTAAGGATAAACCATCGATGCACACAAAATTTGAAGCACTTTGTGTTGGACCATGTATCATTGAAAAGAGCCTAATTTTTAATGTTTATATGCTCAAATATATGAAGGGTAAAATGTGAATGTTGCATGTTAATGGGAAACATTTGAAAAGTTTCTTCGCCTGGAATTTTCTCATTTCCTTGTACATAATTTTTATTTATTTATTGTGTACATCCTTACCTTTCGACCCCATAGCCCAAAGGATAGAAGCATCTGGTCATGAAGATTATGTATTCTTGACAACCCACAGGGAGTTATCATCCCATAGTTGGAGCCAGTTCTTGAGACCATTTTGTGCTTCCTTGTTTTCCTTCCACATTCTATCTTCCCTACTTCTTTATTCCATTTATTTTCCCTCTTCTACACCTCCCCTTATTCCCTTTTTATTTTATCTCTTCTTTTCTCCCATTTTGGTTACTATAATTAGTCATATTTCAGTGTTCACGGGTTTGTGATTCTTCATTTCTACCCACTTGCTTATCTGATAAGTTTTTTTTAACACTAATCCATTTTTTTCAGTTTCACGGGTTCGTGAGTTCAAGCTCTCATACTCCATTTTTCGTGACCTTCACTTTGCACCCCAAGTTCCGTGATCTACATTTTGACCATCAACCTTGTCGCGGGTGCCAAGCTCCAAAGTATTTTATTCCTCTTGCATATGAGTTCAATCGGCCATTCTTCTAAACTTAGTATATTTTTTTATCATCTATACAACCGCAGGTTCATGCGTTCACGGGTTCATGAAAATTTTTATATTCTAACTCTCTCTCGTCCGTCCTCGCCATTTTGTTTTTTTTCCCGCTACGCATTAAGTATTGTTTAATTCTAAAAACTGTTGTGCAGGACCCAAAAAGATCGTCATTAATGGCGAAATGCTCTAGAAATTACTCATTAAATATCATTAAATCTTCATTTTCCAAGGGATTAAATTATCATTATCTTTACGAAAATATTTATTTGAGATTATTATCCAGATGAAGAAATAGTCTCGTCAACCTATGGTAGCATCAGCTAGACAACATTTTTGTGGTGATACTATGAATATCTTTGGTCGTGAAGACCATAACTTCTAGTGATCAAGAGAATATTTGTGTTACTCCTCTCCTCTTGCACAGAAAGATGTAATTCGCTCTTCTGGAATTCCTCGTGCTAGGTGTGTTCTTGAGGTTTTTGATTGTAAGGAACTCGTTGCATGGTGTGTAAACAAGTACATACCAATTCAAAAAATTATACAACTACGGGATCATTCTCTGATTTCTCTTTCACCTCATTTTTTTCACAAGATGTTAAAGCTTCCAGAGCTAATTCTTACTTTCAATAGGGTAAGATTTCAGATAATTCTTGAAGAAACATAACAATGGGCTTGACCTCCTGCCAGAATATTTGGAGAATCATGCATATGTCCCAGCAGACATAACCAGAATCCAAGTTGAGTCTTTTAAAAACCCTTATCGATAAATTGCATGGCTATTTTCCAGGTTGACAGTTCAGGAAAACACTGCTTCTATCATTCGCATGATTTTGTATATTATGCATTTTATAGTACAATAACATGCCATTTTTTATTGGGGAAAACTCATGTCTATCGAAATCTCATCCCAGTTATCTCACTATAAAAAGGACAGAAAATTCTTTATGGCCTCTTATTTGATATTTTTTATTGTGCATTGTTGTCAATTCCCAATCTTAACCATCATTAAGAGGGTGAATTGTGAAACAAATCCACTTACCTTTTGGTATTAGGAATTATGGAGACATAAGACCCCTTTGTTTTTCTATGAAGTTTATAATAATTTTGTTTCGGTCTTCAAAAATATTTTGTTGGGAAAAAAAAATTCAAGGATATCTGATCAAGCTACCGGAGTTTTACAGAAAAAGGGGACAATAGAAAAAATGGAGAATCACAGTATCATAAGGATATTTTGCTCGAAAGAGAATCCTTCTTTTCTACCATATCATGTATCTGATAAACTATTTATTACAAAAATGGTAAGGAAATATAACTTCTGGCTACATTTTTTCCATGAAAAAAGGAAAAAGAGGTTAATTCCCCTGCCATGGAAGATTGGAGAGTTCATGTTTAGAAATATAAATAAAATTGACGAATTTGCAAATCATTTTAACAATGTGAGTTTAAAGTATGTTGAAAAGTTCAAAGGTTTTGATCCGAACAAAATCTTTGTTGGACATATTCTTTAAGTGGGGTTCACTAACTCTTTCATTCAAACTATCTTGAATGAAGAAGACGAGAATAACAACCAAAGCACTCCCATACATAATGCTGGCGATTTAGAAACATTACTTAGTAGTAATGTTTTTTACAAGCAAATGGGAAAAGGTCTCAGTGAAAGAAGTGATCAATCTCCAGTTGTTACTCCCAAGAATACTACATCCGGATGCAATGCTCCAATGGTCCACCCAGTTAAAAAAGTTGTCAATAGTAGTTCCAGTGGAGGGGGAGAGAAGAATCCTCCCCCTGGAAAAATTGAGATTTCACACAAGTTTCCCGTGAGAAAGAAAAGAAAAAATTTAGTGCAAGAGGAAGAAGATAATCTTATAGAAACTGACATCCAAAGCTTTTCTTTGGAGGATATGGAACTAGAAGCAGATATTGAAAAAATATTTCCTGCAATAGAACAACCGAAAAATATGGCTCAGAAAGATTCTTTATTGGAATTCATTGGAAATGAGACCTTTAGTGAAGAAGAATCCTTCACTTTTCAAAGTGTTTTTTTTTGTAAAGAATCTAAAAAGTTGATTGTAGAAAGAAGGACCCAAAGAATAAAAAGGGAAAGGCCCGCTCAAAGATTGACTTGAAGGATATGTGATCGTCCCAGATTTCCAAAATCCATAGGGAAACCAGGGATGCGCTTGACGATTATGTTGATGGTTTAGAGGCTGAAAATGTCAAATTAAAGGAGAAGATCAAAGAATTGGAAACTGCCTTGATGCCTCTTCCAATCCTGGCCAGTCCATTGACAATGGTTAAACCAACTACACGTAGTATTAAATTAAAGTGATATTCTAGTTTGATCACAGCGGTCCGAAGTTATGTTGATAAAAATATTAAAAAGAGAATTCCATTGATAATAGAAGCATGGGATGTATCAAAAAATATTGTTTCTTTTGGTTCAAGGACACATGCATTTCATGAATATCTCCAAGCTGATTTAAAGAATGAAGAAGGATTCTAGATAGATGTTGTTTTACCATTTGGGATAAAAGTCTCAAACATGACTTAATTGAAAAGGAGAGAAGAGGATTTGCCTTCTCCAAGTCGAATTAAACAGTTGAATGCTCGTTGGAAAGAAAAGATCAAGAATTTGAATAACATTGTCCAAGAATGCAACAAATCCATAGTGAAAAGAGAAGAGTTATTCAGAAGACTCACGGAGATAGATCTGGCAGGAAGAATTGATGAGGTGCAAGATCCTAAGTTAATTCGCAATTCAATGTTTATGACAAGGAAACAATTGGATGAACAAGTGGAGATATTAAAAGGGTTATTGGATGATAAATTGAATGACATAATTGAATATGGAAAAGAAGAGATAGATAATTGGTCGGTTTATTATTCTATGAAAAATCAAGATATTGAAGAGGAAATACATGGCATTTTTCATTACCTAAGAGATTTAGAAGGTGAATTATTTAATATCAAAATTAGGCATTAAATAAATGTTGCACCAATGGAAAATTACATTGAAGATTGTTTTAAGTAGGCAATTGATAAATTAACTAAAGAAGGCCAATAAACAACAGTTGAGACGGTTCCTATAACCGCCAACGCGGAAAATAAAAGGACAGCAACAAGCAAGTAAAAAAGAGGAGAGACCATCATAGTAAGTTTATGTTGATCACATCTTGCTTTATTTATCAGATTTTCATCCAGATACTCATCTTCTTAGACTAGAAAGGTTTGACCGAAATTTGATAACTTCTTCATGTCTTCTTTCCAGGTCTTGCTACTCTGTCATCACCCACCATCTTCTCTCCATAGATTAATTCTTGTTTATATTTGATTTTATGGTCTGCGGGATCCCCAATCCCAATCCTTTGGACAAACACATTTTAATTTCAAATCTTTATAACAAACTTTAATAATTCTCAGAAATCCCAAGAGAACTAATTCAAGATCAGTTTTGACGGTGTTTTATGACTCTGAGTTTTGAGTATAAAATATTTGAGATTGATCTATCATTTTCTTCATTTGAGCTCCACATGTGTTTACTCTATTAAAGTTCTCTTATGCGTACGAACAACTTTTTTTTATTTTTATGTGATCAGAAATATTTAGTTTAACTATGATGTATGTGAGGAAATCTTGCTTATGTTTTTCAAATATGTGATGCATAAGGTTCCTGGTCATCTCTCAGGAATTCTCTTTAAAAATAAAACATTTTATTTTATGCAACCTTTATATTTCTTTGAATACCACGATGGACTTTCTCAAAGTCCTATATTATTTTGAAAATCTAGAATTCAAAGAGGATCATAAAATAGATAGGAGTAACACCTCTTTAAAAACATAGGGGGACTTGTATCCCCATGAGGTTGTCGTTTCGGTCCTAGCAAATTCAAGCGTCAACATTTTTGGCAACCATACTGGGGACCAACTGAAAATTTGAAATCTGGTTTAGCGTCTTTTGAAAAATACATGACTTTGTCCCAGGCTGATCATCCCCACCAAGAAATTGGATTCAATAATCAACGAAGCATCTTGCATCATCTATATAATTTGGTAATAACGACAATTGAGGACAAGAAAAGAATTGGAAAGATCTTGGAAGACATTGGTCCAAGAAGAAGAAAGAAAAATCCTCCGTAGAAAGAGGAGAGAGGAACGACAAGCCCGAAGAAACGAAAGACAAGTTATAAGAGCACAAGAACAAGGTCAGAATTGAAGTTAGATGAATACAAGGGACCTATTACCATAAGTAAAAGAAATCAACTCCGTATTCTAGGAAGTGGAAAACATATTCCTGAAATATCTCCATACAGAGCAGGAAGAAATGAAGAACCACGAAAATAACCTCATGAAAAAAGACAAGGAGATGGAGGAGGTGGTGGAGGAAATCAAGAAGGCCTAATATTTGGAAACCGAAGAAGATTGAGATATCCCCTCCTCAATCTTAGAGGTGAGCAACATGACCTCCCTGTTCTCCCTAAGGGGACTTTGAAATAATTTTCCAGAGACGAAACAATTGATTCCAAAAGACACCTTGATTTATTTCTTGATGTTTGTGATTTTCATAGTGTTGAATATGATGATGTCATGGTAAGGTTGTTTCTTCAAACCTTATCAAGACGATCCTATGAATGGTATGCGACATTACCCAATAAGTCAATTGGTTCATTTAATGAACTCGAAGCCATGTTTTTTACTATGTCCGCTCCCCCAATTGCATATCATACCTTTCTCACTAATTTCACCTAGATTGGTTTGAGGAAGAATGAGAGAATACATGATTTTAATATCAAATTTAATGAAACTCTAAGTAAGATTCTAGAAGATAAAAGGTCGAATGACCCAGTGATACTTGGTTGTTATAAGAATGTGATGCCCCCAAATTTAAAATATCCTTTCAGAACATCCCAAATGGATACCTTGGAGGAAGAAATGATTAAGGCCATGAAGATGGAATAAATTATGATTGAGACATGTGTTGACCCCGATATTATCCTGGGAAAAGTACAGAGGAAGTTGGGAAGCCTAAGTATCGATGATCAAGGAGCCTCTAATTGGAGAAAGAAACAAGACCCTGGAGGAGGGAAGGGAACCATACCAGATATGAAGGTAGAGTACCCTGTTGCGACACAAGAAACTAAGCAAAGAATTGAGATTGCACAAATGAATAGAACCATCGAGAAAATGAAAAATGAGATAACCATATTAATAAGGGCTATAATTATGTAGAAAAACAAAGATTGTCGGTCCAAGAGAAAAGAAGAAACCCTCCCCAAGAAAACAGAGTGAGGTTTGAAAACATTGATAATCAACAAAGACAAAGGGTTCTCAGGCAACCAATCCCAAATGCAACTTTTTTGGATGATATATATGACGAGCAAATAGTTGATCAAGGAAATGATTATTTACCTGATGAAAGTTTAGAAACGGTATAGACGAATGGATGTGAGATGTCCATGTATATATTTGAAGAAGACGACAATGACTCTGACTCACAAGATAATGTTTCCAAAACATGAGTGTTTGTAAATAAATCCAAAAATAAAGATGATTTTGAAAAAGAAAAGGAAAGAATTAAAGAAAAGGTGAATGAGAAAGAGGCCAGTAAAAATAACATTGGAAACAAGAAGCAACACCTGGTGTCAAACCATCCCCATATTAAATACAATATTGTAGAGGATTTGAGTAAGCTGAGGATAACTCTTCCTTTTACAGAAGTGGTAAAGATCCCTCAACAAAATGAAAATATTTTGAGATTGTTGGATGATCCATTTGGAAGAATGGAGGTTGTTGTTATAAGTTAAAGCAAATACATAACACATCAACCTTCAAGTTGATAGGTAAAGTCCTACCTTTTTATATTTCAATTGAAAATCACGATGTTGCACTTTGTAATTGTTTAGGTGACACTGGCACGACCAATAATATTATGCAACTGGAGGTCATGGAGGAATTAGGTATGAGTTGCACCAAATATTATGAAATAGGTGAAAGCATATATGCAATTGATTCCAGACAGGTGTCAACTTATGGGGAAATCGAATATTTTTATGCTTGGATCACGACAGCTCCCCATATTATTACAGTTTTCAATATTGTTGTGGTAGATCTTCCTCCTGCATATAGAGTTGTCTTAGGAAGATATTGGTCATCTATGATCAGGGGGTACATAATGAATGATGGAAGGTGCATGATGTTTCCAAATAAAGAAGGAGCAATGATTAAGGTCCCTCATGAACCCAGGAGGTTGTTTTCCTTCAAAAAGAAGGATAATGAACTAATGGAAGATTATGTAGATGCTGGAATTGGAAACTATGATATCATAGACATGGAACAAATTGAAGACATGGAGAATCAAAAGAATTGGTTTAAAGGTTATTGGAGGATGTCATTTGATGGAGCTTTCTCAAATTTCGGGAGTGGAGTTGGAATCATCCTTATAAACCTAGAAAATATTGTGCATCCACATGCTATCAGACTTGAATTTGCGTGCACCAATAATGACGAAAAAATATGAGGCTTTGATTCAAGGAATAATTCTCACATGAGAAATGAAGATAAAACATTTAATTGTGACTAGAGACTCTGAGTTGCTAATAAATCAAGTTACCCAGAGATATAAGATTAAAAAGGAAAGACCCAAATTATATTTCAAAAGAGTTAATGAATTGATGGAAGCCTTCATCTCTTTCAACATCTCTTTCATCCCAAGGGATAAAAATTGGAAGGAAGATTCATTAGCTTTGGTGGCCTCACTATAGAACCCAGATGATGTTCAGAGAAAAACATATTTTCAAGTAAAAAGAATATTCTGACCTTATGTATCTGACAATCGGGAGTATTTACAAGTATTTGAGAATGATGAAGAATTGGAAAAAAAATTGACGAATGATGATGAAGATGAGGATAATGACATAATTGTTGTCCATAGGAATTGTATTCAATCTAAGGCTTTTTTTACAAGAGACGGTCATGCTAAAAACCTCCTGGAAGAAGTATCGCTCTGAAAATTCCAAGAAACAAGAAAGATTAATAATGGAACTGATAGTTCACCAAAATATGTCAATTTGGGAGTTGATTTCACAATTGACGAAGTTGATCAATATGTTGCACTATTTAAATAATATTTTGATGTATTCGCATGGATTTATGATAATTTGAAGGCATATGATAAAACAATATTTCAACGCATTATTCCCTTGAGAGAAGGGGAAAATTCTGTCAAGTAGAAGATAAGGATAATGAACCCCAAATTAAAATCATTGGTAAAGGTTGAATTGGAAAAATTCAAGAAAGCTGGAATAATATACCCCATTAGACATTTTGACTGGCTTTCAAATCTTGTGATTGTGAGAAAAAAGACTGGGGAGATTCAGATGTGTGTAGATTTCAGGGACCTTCACAAATCAAGTGTAAAGGATAATTATCTTTTTCCTAACATGGAATTTTTTCTCTAACAAGTCACAAGATCATCTTGCATGTCCATGTTGGATGGTTTTCTGAGTATAATCATGTCCTCGTTGTTGAGGAAGACAAAGAAAAGACAACTTTCATAACACCTTGGGAGACATATGCATATGCCCAAATGCCCTTTGGTTTAAAATGTTGTAGCTATATTTTAGAGGGCTATGGCTCATGCTTTTGAGGGATTTATAGGAAAATTCATGGTGGTCTACCAAGATGATTTAACAATACACTCAAAAACAAGGAGCGATCGCATTCATCACATGAGGAGAGTTTTTGACAGGTGCAGGTTATATGGTGTTTCTTTAAATCCAAAAAAATGTTTGTTTGTTATAACTAAAGGAAAACTATTGGGTCATATTTTGTGCAAGGAAGGAATCTATATTGATCCAAAGTGAGGTAAGTCTATAAATGAACTCAACCCACCATCATATAAGAAGGGAGTTCAGTCATTTTTTGGAAAAATCAACTTTGTACAAAGATTTGTCCCTGACTATGCAAATATTGTGAAGTCAATCAATTCATTGTTGAAAAAGGACCAAAGGTTTGAATGGACCATGGATACATAGGAAAATTTTAATAATATCAAAAAGGAAATCACTACAGCTCCAGTCCTCATTAGCCCAGATTTTCAAAGAGACTTTATCATTTATTCATTCGCTACAAAAATGGTTGTGGCATATGTTCTTACTCAGAGAAATGCCAAGGGTGAAGAATTTCCAATTAGTTTCATGAGAAATACCCTTCATGGTTATGAAATAAGATATTCATAATTGGAGAACCAATCCCTGTCTCTCGTAACAGCAGTGGCGCACTTTCGGACTAATCTATTAAATTCTCATGTCACTGTGTATGTTCCATCCTCTCCTTTGAAGATGTTTTTAAATCAGCAATTGAGAGAAGAAAAATGGGCAAACTGGCTGGAAAATATTCAAGAATATGATATTGAAATTAATTCTTTAAAAGCAGTTAAAGGACAAGTTTTATGTAATATCATTGCAAATATTGATTCTTTGGATGGAGTAATTTCGATTTCAGTAGGAGAACCGATGGAAATTTATGAATGGTATAAATATATTATATTCTACTTGAGGTATGGACAATTTCCAGTCACCATGAACCCTAAAGAGTGAAGAACATTGAAAATGAAGTCAAATCAATATGTGTTAATTATTGATATATTGTTCAGGAGGAACTATGATGGCATATTGTTGAGATGTGTTGATGAAAGGAAAGCTCAAGATTTGATGAAATAATTCCATGAAGGTATATGTGGTGGACATTTCGCGCCTACTGCCACGACCCATAAAATAATAAGAGTTGGGTTTTATTGGCCATTAGTTTTTAAGGACTCATATGCTACCATAAGGAAGTTTGTATCTTGTCAACAATTTTTAGGGAAAATGAAAAAATCTATAATGCCATTATAGCCTATATTTGTAGAACAACCATTTTCCCAATGGGGACTCGATGTTGTTGGACCAATGGATCCAAAACCAAGCAAAGGAATTACATTTATCCTCACCGCTACATATTATTTTACAAAGTGGCTAGAAGCAGTAGCATTAAAAAGGGTTGATTCTGAAGAGTTGATTAAGTTTCTCAAAGATAATATTTTGTCAAGGCTCGACGCCCCAGAAAAAATCATTACTAACAATGGATCAATTTTCATTGGTTCAAAATTTACAGAATTTTGTGGAGAATATGAGATTGTTATGGGGCAGTCATCAAATTATTATCCACAAGGGAATGGTCTTGCAGAATCCACCGATAAGACACTCATTCAAATATTGAAGAAAACTATTGATACGAACCAAATGAATTGGCATTTGAAATTGACAGATACTTTGTGGGCGAGTAGAATGACTCCAAAAGACAGCATTGGGATGTCTATGTATACGTTGGTTTCTGGGAAAGAAGAAAAATTGACAATTAGCCTCAAGCTAAATGCCTTGACTTGTGTAGTTAATACAAAGGATGCAAAAGTTAGTTCACCTATGAAAAAGAGAGTGAACAAATTATTTAAATTGGAGGAAGAATGAAGTAAAGCCTTGAATATAACTTCTCAGAGACAACAAAGTATCAAAAACCATTTTGATCAGAGTGCAACCATAAAAAAATTTCAAAAGGGTTGGACCATCGATGCACACAAAATTCGAAGCACTTTGGGTTGGACCATATATCATTGAAAATATCATGGGTTTTAATTCTTATATGCTCAAAGATGTGAAGGGTAAAATATTAATGCTGCATGTTAATCGACAACATTTGAAAATTTTATTCGCCTGAAATTTTCTCATCTCATTGTACATAATTTTTAGTTATTTTTTTTGTACATCCTTACCTTTCGACCCCATAGCCCAAAGGATAGAAGCATCTGGTCATGAAGATTTTGCATTCTTGACAACCCACAAGGGGTTATCATCCCACAGTTGGAGCCAGTTGCTGAGACCATTTTGTGCTTCCTTCCTTTCCTTCCACATTCTATCTTCTCTACTTCTTTATTCCATTTATTTTCCCTCTTTTACACCTTCCCTTATTCCCTTTTTCTTTTATCCCTTCTTTTCTCCCTTTCTGGTTACTATACTTAGTCATATTTCAGTGTTCATGGGTTGGTGGGCCTTCATTTCCACCCACTATCTTATCTCATAAGTTTGTTTTAACACTTAGCCATTTTTCAGTTTCGTGGGTTCGAGCCCTCATCCTCCATTTTCCGTGACCTTCACTTTGCACCCCAAGTTTCATGATATACATTTTGACCATCAACCTTGTCGCGGGTGTCGAGCTCCAAATTATTTTATTCATCTTGCATACAAGTCCGACCAACCGTTCTTCTACACTTAGTATATTTTTTATCATCTATGAAACCGCAGGTTCGCAGGTTCCCGGGTTGGCGGGTTCATGCAAAGTTTTATATTCGAACTCTCTCTCGTCCATCCCTGTCATTTTTTTTCTTTTCCCGATACGCATTAAGTATTGTTTAATACTAACAATTGTTGTGCAGGCCCTGAAAAGATATTCATTGACGACGAAAGGCTCGAGGAATTACTCATTAAATCTCATTGAATCTTCATTTTCCAAGGGATTAAATTATCATTATGTTTTTGAAAAGATTTATTTGAGATTATTATCCAGCTGAAGAAATAGTCTCGTCAACCTATCGTAGCATTAGCTAGACAACATTTTTGTGGTGATACTCTGAATATATTTGGTCGTGAAGACCAGAACATCCAATGGTCAAGAGAATATTTGCATTATTCCTCTCCTCCTACATAGAAAGATGTAATTTGGGCATCTGGAATCGCTCGTGTTGGGTGTGTTCGTGAGGTTTTTTATTGTAAGGAACTCATTGCATGGTGTGTGGACAAGTACATACCAAGTCAAAGAAATATACAGCTCCAAGATCATTCTTTGATTTCTCTTTCACCTCAATTTTTTCGCAAGATATTAAAGCTGCCAGAGCCGACTCTTACTTTCAAAGGTGAAGATTTTAGAGAATTTTGAAGAAACATAACAATCGGCTTGACCTCCTGCTGGAATATTTGGAGAATCCTGCATCTGTCCCATCAGACATAACCAAAATCTAGGTTGAGTCTTTTAAAAACCCTTATCAAGAAATTGCATGGCTATTTACCAGGTTGATAGGTCAGGAAAACATTGCTTCTATCTGTCACATGCTTTTATATATTTTATATTTTACAGTACAGGAAAATACCATTTTTTATTTGGGAAAACTCATTTCTATCGAAATCTCGTCCTAGTTATCACACTATAAAAAGGACAAAAAATTATGTATGGCCTCTTATTTGATATTTTCTATTGTGCATTGTTGTCAATTCTCAAACTTAACCATCAGTGAGAGGGTGAATTGTGAAATAGATCCAGTTACCTTTTGGTATCAGGCATTACGGAGACATAAGACCCCTCTTTTTTTCTATGAAGCTTATAATAATTTTGTTTCAATCTTCGAAAATTTTTTGTTGGGAGAAAACACTTCAAGGATATCTGATCAAGCTTCCATATTTTTAGAGAAAAATGGAAAGATAGAAAAAATGGAGAATCTCATTTTGATAAGGATATTTTGCTCGAAAGAGAATCCTTCTTTTATCTCGTATCATGTATCTAATAAACTATTTATGACAAAGGTGGCAAGGAAATATAACTTATGGCTACATTTTTTCCATGAAAAAATGAAAAAGGAGTTTATTCCCCTACCATGGAAGATTGGAGAGTTCATGTTCAAAAATATAAATAAAATTGATGAGTTTGCAAATCATTTTAATAATGTGAGTTTAAAGTATGTTGAAAATATCAAAGGTTTTGATCCGAACAAAATATTTGTTGGACATATTCTTTCAATGGGGTTCAGTAAATATTTCATTCAAACTATCTTGAACGAAGAAGAAGAGGGTAACAGTCAAAGCACTCCCATACATAATCTTGGCAATTTAGAAACATTACTTAGCAGTAATGATTTTCGCAAGCAAAGGGGAAAGGTCCCAGTGAAAGAAGTGTTCAATATCCAGTTGTTACTCCCAAGAATACTACATCTAGAAGCAATGCTCCAGTGGCCCACCTAGTTAAAAAAGGTTTTTAATAGTAGTTGCAGTGGAGGGGGAGAGAAGAATCCTCCCCCTTGAAAAATTGAGAGTTCACACAAGTTTCGTGTGAGAAAGAAAAGAAAAAATTTAGTGTAAGAGGAAGAAGGTAATCTTATAGAAAATGACATCCAAAGCTTTTCTTTGGAGGATATGGAACTAGAAAAAGATATTGAAAAAATATTTCTTACAATATAACAGTCGAAAAATATCGCTCAGAAAGATTCTTTATTGGAAGTCACTAGAAATGAGACCTTTAGTGAAGAAGAATCCTTCACTTTTCAAAGTATTGTTTTTTATAAAGAATCTAAAAAGTTGATTGTAGAAAGAAGTGACCAGAATGATAAAAAGGAAAACGCCCACTCAGACGTCGACCTGAAGGATATGCGACCATCCCAGATTTCAAAAATCCATAGGGAAACCGGGGATGCACTTGACGACTCTGTTGATGGTTTAGAGGCTGAAAATGTCAAATTAAAGGAGAAGATCAAAGAATTGGAAACTGCCTTGATGCCTCTTCCAATCCTGGCGAGTCTGTTGACAATGGTTAAACCAACTACGCCCGGTATTAAATTAAATGGATCTTCTAGTTTGTTCACAGTGGTCCGAAGTTATGTAGAGAAAAATATTAAAAAGAGAATGTCATTGATAATAGAAGCATGGGAGATACCAAAAAATATTGTTTCTTTCAGTTCAAGGGAACATGCATTTCATGAATATCTCAAGGCTTATTTAAAGAATGAAGAAGGATTCTACACAGATGTTGTTTTACCATTTGGGATAAAAGTCTCAAACATGACAGAATTGAAAAGGAGATAAGAGGATCTGCCTTCTCCAAGTCGAATTAAACAATTGAATGTATGTTGGAAAGAAAAGATCAAGAATTTAAATAACATTGTCTGAGCATGCAGTGAAGCCATAGTGAAAAGAGAAGAATTATTCAGAAGAATCATAGAGATAGATCTGGCAAGAAGCACTGATGAGGTGTAATATCCTAAGTTAATTCTCAATTAAATATTTATGACAAGACAACAATTTGATGAACAAGTGGAGATATTAAAAGGGTCATCAGTTGAGAAATTGAATGGCACAATTGAATATAGCGAAGAAGAGATAGATAATTGGTTGGTTGATTATTCTATGAAAAATCAAAATATTGAGGAGACAATACATGGCATTTCTCATGACCTAAGAGATTTACACGATGAATTATTTAATAAAAAAATTAGGCATGAAATAAATGTTGCGCCAAAGAAAAATTATATTGAAGATTGTTTTAAGAAGGCAATTGATAAATTAACTAGAAAAGGCTAAGAAACAACAGTTGAGACGGTTCCTATAACTGCCAATGAGGAAAATAAAAGGACAACAACAAGTAAGTAAAAAAGAGGAGAGACCATCATAGTAAGTTTATGTTGATCACATCTTGTTTTCTTTATCAGTTTTTTATCCAGTTACTCCGCTTCTTTAACTAGAAAGGTTTAACCAAAATCTGATAACTTCTTCATGTCTTCTTTCCAAGTCTTTCTGCTCGATCATCATCCACCATCTTCTCTCCGCATCTTATTTCTTGTTTATATTTTATTTTATTGTTCGCGGGAGCCCCAATCCAAGTCCTCTGGACAAACGCATTTTAATTTCAAATCTTTGTAACAGACTTTAATATTTCTCAGAAATCCCAAGAGAACTAATTCGGGATCAGTTTTGACAGTATTTTGTAACTCTGAGTTTTGAGTACAAAATATTTTAGATTGATCTATCATTTTCTTCATTTGAGCTCCACATGTGTTTACTCTATTAAAGTTCTCTTATGCGTATGGACCACTTTCTTTTATTTTTATGTGATCAGAAATCTTTAGTTTAACTATGATGGATGTGAGGAAATTTTGATTATCTTTTTCAAATATGTGATGCGTGAGGTTCTCGGTCATCTCTCAGAAATTCTCTTTAAAAATAAAACAATTTATTTTATGCAACCTTTATATTTCTTTGAATACCACGGTGGACTTTCTCAAAGTCCTATATTATTTTGAAAATATAGAATTCAAAGAGTATCATAAAACATAGAGGAGTACCACCTCTATAAAAACACGAGGGGATTTGTATCCTCATGAGGTTGTCATTTAGATCCTGACAGATTCAAGCGTCAACAATTCTATAACTCAGATTTCTGTCAAGAAAGCATATTGTCTTAAGTACAGGGGACAGGTTGAAAAGAATACTTCTCATCTTGAGTGAAGGAGACTCAGAAGAAAATCAACAACACTCGTTCTTGAAGATAAGACTCCAGGTTCCAGGTTTGATTAATTAAATTAATAAGTTTCCAATTTGCACATATCAAGTTTGATAATTGCTACATTACTAGTTGTGACAGCAACCCTTGAAAGGTTCTATTACTACTAGATACAATGAATACTTGGAAGCATGTGAGTGTTATTGATATGAAAATGTTATTATACTTTTTGCTCTTGTTGCTCTTATCTCGGGAAGGTTATTTTATAAATTCCATGGAGGTTACCATGGAAGAATGATTGATCACAACACTAGAAGAGTGTTGTTCCTATTATTGTATTTTTATTTTGGCTCTTGCTCCAGGCAGGTCACAAGCAATAGCTCTAAGAAGGAGTTACTATGATTATTGTTCTCGTTCTTGTTTTTATTATTATAAGAGTATTATTCTTGTCCATTGTTTTTCCCTTTGTTGTCCTTGTTCCGGGAAGGTCACAGGTGATAACTCTGAGGCAAGCTATAGTGACAATTGCAGGAAACAACATATTAGATGGTCTCTAGTTTGAGACATTGAGAAGACTATCCATATAAGAAGTTGTATACACAATCATATACATCCATGTACCAAAGAATAAGAAGACGAAGAAGTGTACTTTTTCGAGATACAGAGTATTTCATATGGAGAATGATTGTAGGGAGAAAAAGGCTCCAAAGATGACCGAACAAATCCCTCCAGTGCAGTTGATCACTCTTCAGATCATCAGGAAGAGTAAGTAGGGTCAGAAGGGCCTACCCAGAATCATTGCAGTAACCAGGAAGAGACCAGCATGGTATCGTGACACTTTGCAGGATTCAAATCCTTATAGCATTGACGATCCATATCATGAGGAGTAGATGGCTCCACCAGTGGTGAGGCAGGAAGCCACACCAAGTACCAACTCAGAAGGAGCTAGAGTTTAGAGGGAGTCATCCCTCACGATCCAGTAAGGAGTAGCCTCCCCAGGACCATTCATAGGAGATTTCAGAAGAAATCATCACATACAAAGAGAGTAGATGGCTCTAGATATTAGAGAGACTCAGAGTGAGCCTAATCTCAGCAAGAGTCGGTGGCTTAAATGCTTTCATTCAGAAAGTATTCCTCCTCAGATTTAGATGGGAAAGAGAGACGTCTTCCAAGATTGACAAACAAGTTCCATGAGTTGAGCTTCAGAGGCTTCAAGGAAATATGAGACCTCCTGGAAAGATTCCCTAGTTTCAGTGACAGAGGATTTCACACACCCAACCCCTAAGTACCTTTTTAAGGGATGGGGTATAAATTTTTCATTTTTCTCAATCATCTCAAATCTTCTCTATCACAGCTCCATCATCTTTTGTTGATCAAGAGCTTTCGAACGAGAATAATTTCACTCAGCAATGAGCTCTAGAAAGAGGGTTATGACCTTCTGAAGTTCTTAGGTTTACATAAGAAATATCTCTCTTACTTCAATGTGACATCCTCGTGACCCCACATTGTCCACACCATCTGATGTGGAGACACCCTGGTATAGATGTGGCACTAGCCTAGCCTGCCACAATGGAACTTCGATCCATGCAGACATGCATCCATCATAACTAGGGCCTTCTCCCAGCACGCTCTTCACTTACCTCCAACAAATATGGTATCGAGGAATATTCTCTTTCTCTTGATGGACAGTCTCGATGCATGCCAGATCTCTCGACCTACAGTTAGGATCCATTCGACACCTAAGGTTTATCAATCCTATTGGACCCCACTCAACTCATCAACCCATTGAAGATTAACATGCGCCATCACACTAATGTTCTTAGTTAGCATCAATTCACCATGTCACCGTAGGGCGCTTAGGCTTGCTCAACTAGAGGATGACATTTGTTCCTCTCCTATAGTCCAATTAAAATACTTAATTAATATTTAGTAGAATACCATTCTTTGGTAATTAATAACTTAAACCTCATTAAGGATAATTATTATCCACAAACTAATTATCCAGTAATTAATTTTTGCTTAGCCTAATACTCATGGCCCAGTAATTACTGAGGTTTTACTTTCTCTTTCTCCCCCTTAGAAGTAGTTTAGCACTAATTCAATTAATTACTCATATGATAATATGAGTAATTATATTATAACACAATGAGGTTTATTTCTCCATAATACACTTAAGTTGATTAACCTTAATTAAGATACATAATTCAATTTCCCCCAGCACGAAGCTTTATACCGAATTTTCACGTAATTTCATATATATATATATATATATATA
>JZKD02S2039578.1:495660-520651 GCA_000966675.3 Picea glauca | reverse complement strand
AAAAATGACACCAACAATATCACTCTTAAAAAAAAAAAAAAATGAGCTCAAAATTACAACTTCTTTGAAAGGATGACTTTAACAAATTGTATTGTTGGATTAAAAAGATTAAAATCAACCCCATAATTGAAAAGTGACGTTCACAATGGCACCTCGCCCTTTTTTACGGGGTCAAGCCTGCAACTTCTTTGAGCCCCTTGGTCTTGACGATCCAATCAAAATCTTAAAATCAACCCTCGAATCGGAAAAGGGGTACTACAGGTAGCACCCCCTGTTTTTTTGGTGTAAAACTGCAACATTTTTAAAACCATAGTGTAGAAATCATGAACCGTTTCAAACAAATTCATAAAAATAGAAAAAAGAGGGAAAAATATGTTTTAAAAAAAATTAATCATTTTTAAAATATGTTTGAATTTTTTTAAGGAAAAAAAAAATTTAAAGGGGGCTTTGTGGGGTGTGGGGCAATGCCTCGACTGTTGGGTGGTGCAGGCAATGCTTAGGGGGTGGGGTGTGGGGCAATGCCTAGGATCAATGGGTGGTGTGGGCGATGTCTGACATCATTGCCACCCAAAAAACATTTAGTTTTTAGTTTTTTTGGTTCAATTATGTTTCTTTAGTAATTAAAAATATTTAAATTATGTTTTTAATTATGTTTTTTAAAAACAATTTTAATAAAAATAAATAAATATTTATTTTATTTTGTTTAATTTTTATTTATTATTATTATTTTTAAACAAGTATTTTTTAAATAATTTTCAATTTTTGAGCTTCTATTTTTTTTTTAAATCTCCATTAAAAAAACAAATTATTTTCCTTTAAAAATTAATTATTTTTATTTTTTAATTTAAAATGTTTATTTTCATTTATTTTTAATTGTTTTTTTCTTAATTTTGCAATTTTAGGTCTAAAACAAACAAAAAAAATGTGATGTAGTGGGTACCACGGTTTGATTAAAAAATATTTTTTGAGGTTTCGCATCACATTGACATCAATTGTCAAGGTCACTATATCAAATATGTTGTAATTTTAACTTGGTGTTACTAGCAACACCACTTTTTAATTGCGGGATCGATTTAATTTTTTTGTTTCCACTGACACCAATGGTCAAAAACCACATATTCAAACAAGTTGTAATATTAACCTTGAAAAAAAAAGGGTGTCACTGATAGCACCTATTTTTGTTTTGGAGGTCAATTTTAAAGTTTTTGTTTGCAACATTACAGGTCATAGTTGAAAATTTTTGTAATTTTAACCTTGAAAAAAATTGGTGCTACCAATAGCACCACTTTTTGAAATGGGGTAAAACCAACCACCAAATGCAACTAAACAACGAGATCTCTGAATAATTCTCTTCAAGTTGATCGCTGTGTTATAAACCATAGCAGCGTAATTTGCCAGAATTGGGGCTTTTTGTATGGAAATTTCGAATGCGTACAAAATTCGTCGAACATTTGGCTTTGTACAGATACAGGGTTCGAGGACCACCGACCGACCTGTAATGTTTGAAAATTCCAGTCTTCGAAGACCACCAGCCTACCTGTAATGTTTGAAAATTCATTATAATGAAGTTATGAAATGTTATAAATATACTCCCCCGCCTTAATACTTCAAATCATGATTCATGGACTCGTCAATCCAGAGGCGGAGAATCAAGATCACCCTCAGAGTCAAATAATCAATGGTATATAATATGTTGTGTTTTAAATTTAAAAATGTTTCAAGTTGCTTTTAATGATAATCAATGTTACATGAACATCTTCAATGGTTATGTATATTTTTAAATTTTTTAGAATTTGAAAAATAAATGTTTTTTATGTACTACATTTTTTGGTTACTTATATTTTTCATATCGAATTAAATTTGTACCAGTATTCATATTATGCTACTATGTTATAAACAAAAACCATAAATTGTTGATTTTTCCAATTGAGTTTCTAGAATAAATTATGTTATTCACAATGTTGATTGATGAATGTTATTCTCCTTGTTTTACTTCTAATTCCAACATATAATTTGGAAATTGTATAAACCACAAGAACCACCCAAAACTACACTGATTTCCTACCTTTGTTCGCTAGTGTGTTTCCTTGCTGTGTAAATCACATGCTACAGTGCAAAATGGCATCAAATTCTCTTTGATTGGATGGCTGGCTAAACCTCCAATTCGATTCTCCTTTGATTGAATCGTTGGGTTTGCAAATTATGTGCCCATACAACAATCACATGCTTGTTCATTCGTTGGTTTTTTCCATTCATTAAATATTCATTGGTTTTTTCCGTTCATTAAATTCTTAGCTCAATTGCTAATTTGCTTAATCGTTGGTATCCTCTTCCTCTACTTGAATGTTGTGTTGGATTTGACATTTAGGTAAACAAAGTTTCTGCATTGCAACATTGCAACCATTGTGAACCCACTTCAAGTTGGTTGGGCATCATGTAAGCAAGCAAACTGACCTCTGAAATTAAAACAGAGCCATTTATGCTTTGGGTGGGTAGTGTCTCGAGAAGCATGATCTCAACTTGATTGCAATTGCAGAAACACCAAATTTTGATTCCATGGAAAAGAAGATTGGTGTATGGAAAAGAAGATTGGTGTTAAAGCAGAAACACCAATTTTAATTCTATGGATAAGATTCGTGTTAACAAGACGAACAAGCCATAGACCTACATTTTACAGTTCAATCAAAGCTATCAAATTAGATAATTTGTATAATAAAAAGGGTAAATTCACCCCTATTCACCCCTAACTAGTATGCCCCTTCTGTTACCAGTAATATTTCTAAAACAATGCTAATTGAATCTTACCTTGAACGCAACAAAGCCAAAGATTAAGTGAATGCACTCTACCTCAAACATATTTATGCTTAAATCCCATGCAATATAGGAAGTGACACATTTCCTTTGTAAATATTTAATTTGTTTTATTTTCTTTTTAATCTTTAGTGTTCATTTAGTTTGCATTTATTATGACAACAATTGAATGTAAGGCAGCGTTAGTTTGCCAACTATCACATTACTGGTTTCTACAGAGTTTACTTTTAAGGATCCCACAAGATAGGAATATATCACTGGTGGTAGGAATACAGGAATATATCACTGGTGGTTTATTCACATTTACTGGCTGATAGGAATATATCACTGGTGGTTTATTCACATTTACTGGCTGATTCACACTGACTGTGTATATAGTGGCTAAAGAAAAAAAAAAACGAATAAACAAAAATAATTACTCTGCACAACCAATCAACAATTATGTTAATAGGGGGTTTCAGGGCCACTAATTCACCCATTTGCATTATAAAGCTCTTAAAAAAACACGAATCCACACATAAGAAAACATCATTACAAATTATGGGTAATGTATAGAGGTACAAGAATATGCCACTCGAATATAAATACAATATGTATTAATCACATAGCGGCTGGTCAAAAAGAAAGGAGTGGTTAACTCTGGAGCAATCTTCTTTTCCGAGTTACTTTTTCGGCATGTTCTTCGACGATGTGGTTTTAAATTTCCGACCAATCCAGAACTCTGATCGATTTTCTGAGCATTTGGGTTGGTTTAAAATGGGGCAAAATCCTTGAATTAAGGTTCTGAAATGCATGGAACTTTGATCCATGCGAAACTCAGACTACCCCTAAAAAGCTAGCAGGATTCTGGCAGGATTCAGACCCATTTTCCGAGTTACCTTTCCGGCAGTGCGGTTTTGAATTTCCGGCCAATCCAGAACTCTGATCGATTTTCTGAGCAGTTGGGTTGGTTTAAAATGGGCAAAACCCGCAGACTGGGTGAAGGTTGGTGCAGCTCACACAAAGAGATTGGTGTCTCTTGCTAAGTTGGTGCTTAGCTATGGGGATAAATGTCTCCAATAGATTGGTGTCTACGAAGATATGTAAGATTAGTTTGGTGCCACTCAAACAAAGAGATTGGTGTCTCTTGCTAGGATTATTGTCTTCCATTTGGAATTTCTTTAGCATTTCCTTGATATATTTGTCTTGGGAAATGAATATTCCTGAGGTAAGGTTTTGAAATGCATAGAACTTTCATCCATGCGAAACTCAGGCTATCCCTAAAAATCTGACCGAATTCAAACCCATTTTTTTTTTACTGAAATTTTTTTTACTGAAAAAAAGGAAAGATTGATCCAGAATTAGCTTACTCCAAAAAGAAATATAAAATCTGGGTCTGCATATAGAACTGACCATAAATCATAAAAGCCGTATGTAATGTCACGGAGGCCTGCTCCTCGAAATATTCATGCGCTCCGTGGAAGTGCTCGAGCTCTCCTCTCGGCGTAGTGTGGACACAGTATCTCTCATTTGATTAGATGTTCGTCTACTCCTAGAAGCGGCCACAAATCTAAGCCCTCTAACCTCCCCATCCAACTGATCAATATGTCTTTGTTGGCGTCTCATCTTGTCTGCTGCATAGATAGCAGGGGCCAATGTAGCGGCAGGGACCCCAAAACGAGCAAGATACTCAGGCACCGGTAGATCTGTAAGGTCCCTCGGCAAAAAGGAGTGAAAAAGGGCAATCAACGCCTCCCCGACAGCCTTAAATAGATCACCTGCAAAAGAAATAAAAGGAAAAAGTCAGTGGCAGGATTTACATTCAACTTTATGCACAGCAAATTTCTATTTAAGACTGCAGATAAAAGTCTCCACATCAGGAAAAATTAAGTTTACTTGCGGGAGAGCTAATTACACAAAAACCATTGGAAACCCTGAATTGTAGATGAATTGCAGAAATTGACTGGCAGATGCGAATTTTACAGAGCTTCCTACAATCTGTATCGTTTGCAACTCGTGGTGCACCGCTTGAGGGTTTGGCCACCAATAAAATGGGGCAAAATTGCAGAAACAAAAACATGAGAACAATCTACATGAAAAATGGAATCATTTGAGTACATTTTCCAAGCCTAAAATGGAACCTAGGGCGAGAAAGAAAACCCCAAATTTTAACTTTTCTAAGTCACATTGCACCCGTTCATTCTAAACTTCCCTGCAGTCTGGAGCGGTGATTTTTCAAAACCCTACGGTGCACTATTGATTTAATGAAATTTCCTATGGTCTCCAACTAAGAAGTGCTATGATGTCATTGCTTGTATTTATTTCTTGTTTGCGTCAAAATAGCTTTATCTTGTCGCTAAACATGATGGTTTTGCTCAAGGAACTTTGATGCTTTGTTGACTTTTTCTGTGTTGATGCATAAGTACCTATGGTCAATTGTGTTAGGTAAGCCATGTCGATGAACATTGTAGGTTTAAAGTCGAAGCAAACTTCAAAAGAACTGTTGTGGAGAGGTGTGTTGAGCCTTCTTATGAATGTATTGAATGAAAGCACAGTAGATGTACTATAGTGAGGTTTACAACTTTTGCCTATTATTCTGTCTATAGGCAAAAGGTTATAGACATGTCAAGCGGTTTAACAAGCTCCAAAGCGATTTCTATAAAATGTAGATGAACTTAGGATCTTGATCTAAAAAAACAGATGTTGGTAACCTAAATTAACACAAACATGAGCAAATAAATGTTTTGTTCTGTCGTGGGCTGAGTCAATGTTCTTGCAAGGTGCAAGGATTGTCATCTTCAAGATTTTGTCAACAACAACAAAGATTAAATATTTTCTACACTTTGCCAATAGGTCTATGAAAAATTCCATTGGGATAGATCCCATGGTCATGAAGGAATGGGCAAAAGTGTGTAAAGTTGCTTCCTCTTAGATGGTTTCACTATAACACAAGCTACACAAACCTTGATGTATTTCTCCATTCCTGCACAGAGGTGAGGCTAATATGAATATTTATCCAACATTGCTAAGGTCTTTTGGACACCGAAATGATCATACTAACTTGAAGTAATCTTCTTCCCTGATAAGTTTGTCACATTCCACTCTTGGTTTTCCAAGGTGGTACAATAATTGGTTGTGTAGATAGAAATCTGCATTGCATTGACCTAAGAGAAGATATACATAGGTTTGCACAAACACTATGTTTGCAACATATTGGTGTTGCCAATTGTGTGTTTGATGTTCATAGGCATCCAAGTGTTAGAAATAATAGGTGTGGTCGTTTAACCATAGACAATATAGCAATATTGTCACCCAACCATAGGCCAAAGTCAGTCAAAGCCACCCCCGAACACCTTAAACTTGACAAAGAATAATTCTGGAAGCAAACCCTAGGCCTAATAGCCAATCAAGGTAGCGTATCACTCTCCAGAGTTAGCATACCAAGCATAAAGTCCAAACCATAAGCAAGAGAGAGTCCAAGACTGAAACCGAAAATACAAGTTGCAGTAGCTGCAACTGCAACTATCTCCAGACTTGCGCACAACTAAATTTATGCAGTTGCGAGCTGTGTGTATCCAAATAAGCTTTGGCATCATGTATTTATACTGCTCCTCCTTAGCTGTCTGGGCCGACTTCTCATTCTGGAGGCTAAAAAATCAATATTAAATATTTCCTTTAGCCGACTTGTCTTCTAGGGTTATGTCCAATGCTTTAGGGTTTCTTCTTGCTTCCTAGAATATTCTATTCTTGTCAGGGTTACACATGGAGGTTAATACCTCTCGCAGCTACCATAATATCAACACTCCCTCCTAGCTAGGGAGGTATTGAAGGCAATGGTCTTGAGCACAAACATACCATTCAACCGGTAGCATCATCATAACCATACATGCTATCTCATGATTTGATCACGAGCACCATCATCATTATCAGTATCATCTAATAGCATCAACTACATCATCTCTTGAAGCCATACTCTATCTAAGTAATCAGGCATGATGTTGAATAAGTCACTCACTCCACAGAGTGATACAAGAACCATTCTTCTAATATGGACATATGTCCTAGAAGAATAACTATTCCAACAGATGTTGGAAGCCATGACATGGGATACAAGGACTATTCTTCTAATCCAGACATACTTCCTAGAAGAATAAATGTCTTGGACCATTTTCCGTTTGGAGAATGTATGTCCATCAACACATTGACTATCCATCTAGCATATAATCATTTTCAACACTACTGATAGTCTACATGGCAATCTGAACAATGTCATTCAATAGAACACAACTGTGTCTATCCATAGTAGTACACAACTACTATATAGTGGTACACAACCACTATCCAGTGGTACACAACCACACCAAGTAACACACAACTACTTAATTAGCAACACATAGTCACAACCAATGGAACACATCCACCACAGTAGAATACATCTATTGTCCAGAGACATACAATCTCCATAACAATCATATCATCTGATATCAACTTGCATAAAATAATATCATGATATAAATTGAGTCATCTGGGCCATTCTTCCACTCACATTTATGAGATCTGGAAGAGCATCTGCCCTCAAAATGTAAAACATCAGCACATGGGCTATCTGGACTATTCTTCTTAGGCATAGAAGAATAATTGTCCCTAATTTATGAGCATGGACCATTCACCTAACTGGGCCATTCCTCCAGCACTAGTCATAGTGCAACATGGAGAGAATGAGTCTGCCCTAGGGAATGTCTGTGCCTGATTGTTGAACCTGGACCATTCACCTAACTGGGCCATTCCTCCAACACTAATAATAGTGCAACCTGGATAAAATGAGTCTGCCCTAGGGAATGACTGTACAGACCATTTCCTAATGGAAATCACTATCCTGCACCAACCTCCAAAACAGACCATTCTTCGAAACTGCTCACAATTGTGAACTTCGAAATAATGACTGCTCGATGAGGCAGACCATTCTACTTGACCACTACTCAGAGTGACTTCCAAGAAAAATGAATTTCCTAGACCATTCCTCCACACTGGACACAAGGGGAATCGTTGTCTATGGTACATCAACAATCTATCGAACCATTTTCATTACGAAAATCACTGTCCGATCTGGACCATTTTCCGAACTGGAAAATGCCTGTCCGTCAGAAATATCAAACCACTTTTCGAACTGGAAAGGAACTTCTCATCTTGGACCATTTTTTGAACTGAAAAATGATTATCCATAAATCAATAACACATCAGTGCTCCCTCCCAACCCGAGAGTAATCTTTTACTTTTTCAATAAGGAACTCATCTCCACGAGGCCTAGCTTGTTTCTTAAGTATGCAAACTTTTTCATCTTGGACAGAGTTTTTACCAAAATATCTGCTATTTGCTCATCTGTGGAGATATATTGGAGAACCACTTCTCTTTTCTAGACTTCATCATGGAGAATGTAATGCTTGATCTCAATGCACTTCGGTCTTTCATGGAACACTAGTTTTCTCTGAAGGATTCATATAGCTCTGATCATTACAATATATCATGGTCGAATTCAACACTTATGTTTTCTGCTAGCTCATGACCTCGTGGCAAGGCTCGAACTTAAACATATCCAAGTAGTACTTCTTCTGTCATCATGAAAGTTTTCCATGGATTAGCAATCCATCATCCCAGACTTTTGAGTAACTATTCTGATACACTATCTTTTTCATATAAAGTTTTCACCGCACTTCTACTGTATATGAGATACTCTGCATCAAGTTGTTTGAATCCATACAAGGTCTTCTTATATCTGCATACATGGGTCTTTTTCTTATATAAGCTTCTTTCTCACTTGTTTTATTGGGAAGAACAATGTTTTACATGTAAATTCCAATCCATGGATACTAGAAGAGGTATATCTGGAACAAGTTATTGTCATAGTCTTCTCCCTACTTCTGGAAGAACCTCTAAATACTGCAATGCTTCCATTCATAAGTATTTTTCACACTATTCTTTATCATAACTTTCATTTCTTCTATTTGATTGCTTCTTAGTGAGTTCAAACCAAGCTGGTAGTCTTTTGTGATTCTCGGTATAATAACTGGTTGTTCTGGCTTTTTCTTTCTTTCTTGGAATCTTCATGTTCTTCCTCATGTTTCTTTTTAGCTCTTGGGTCCATGGAGTCTTCTATAGATTCCATGCCCTCAAGATTCGAACTTCTTCCTTTCATCATAGGATCATGGATGTAGATGGACAACCAATGATACTTTAAGGCCTTTTTTCGAAGAAGACTTCTTCTAAAGTCAAATTGAACACATGTTGCTTTTCATATCTACTACTTTCAATGGAAACATGGATAGATACTTCATAATCCTCAATGGATCATATTATTTAGGATTAGCTCCCTCCTAATCCTTGCTTCATGCATGAATGCATGCTCTTCTTTTGGAATTTTGTAATCATCTCCCTCCATCTAAGATTGTCCACACTTCCGTCTACATTCTTATTGCCTTCTACAAGGTGTCACAAGTCTTTTTCTAATTTCTTTTTTTTTTTACTTCTTCTGGGTCTCTTCAGGTTTGATTCTGATTTTGGCTTATCTAGCAGTTGTTACTTATATAATAGCTTCCACATGAATTGTTACCAAAGATTGTCAACACACTTCATCTTTTCATGTGTATTGCTTAACTTGTAATCATCGTAATAACAATCCTTATCCTTTTATTCTCCCATAGGTATTGTTTCCCTTGAACATAATTTCTTCTAAGAAATAGATATACATGACATGTAGAGGAACTATGTAAACATGATATATACAAGAGCTTTGAAGAATATTGTTACCTTGACTTAGAAGAAGATGTTTATTTTATCTTGCTTGACTTTCTTTGAGGGTTCCCTTTCTCCGACAACTATTTCTTCGTCTGTTTCCTTCCTTTTCCTTAACTTAGGAAAGTGGTTTCTGTAGTGATCATATTTTTGACAGTTGAAGCATTGTATCTTTGACATATCCTTTTCTTGATTTGGTTTCTTCCTTGAGCAAAACTTCTTCTTATTCCTGAAATTCTTGAACTTTGTTGTGAAATCTTGATCATCGTATTTCTTTTGGGATTTCTCTTTTGCATTTAATCCTTGATTCTTCTTGTGCACAACAAGTCCAAGGTTATTCAAATGTGGGATACTCCTTTCTTGTGTTCATGCTTGCGACAAATGCATCCCATGTCTTGGGAAGACCATTGAGTACTATATTTACCAATTCCTTCTCTGAAATGATTTCTTCAATATCTCGTAGTTGATCTCTTAACTAAGAGATTCTCACAAGGTATGATGTTATGCTGGCATCATCATTCTTTTTCATGTCACGGAGCTCATTCTCCAGTCTCATTACTTGTCCAATGTTTATGAATGAGAAGAGGTTAGTTAGGGCATCGTACATCTTCTTAGATGAGTCAAGATGAGAGATGTAGGGTATCAAGTGGTCTTTTACAGAGTCCACTATGATACTCATGGAATTGATGTCATTGTCTTTGAAATTCTCCATAACTGCAACGTTCTGAGGTTCCTTCTCTTTTCCTTCTTCAAATGGTGGTTCCACGATCTTTCCTTTCACGATATCCAACACTTTATTCTTGGAAAGGATGAGATCAATCCTTGTCTTCCATGCTCTGAAGTTAGAAGCCCCTTCTAACTTGTTTTATGACTTCATAGAGTAGGTCATGACTACTTTGACTTGGTCAACCTTTGACTTTGACCAAAAACTCAAACTTGACATCTTAGCTTGCTGAGAGTACCGGGAGGTGCACTAGGTTAGAGCGTACTAGGCTATCCATAAATTAGGTCATTCTCTTCACTTAAGGTGCCTCAACAAGAGGGTTAGGGTTTCGTTTCTGCAGCAAAAAATCTTTGACCGCAACTGCAACTGTAACTGAGAAAATCCTCCCAATCTATCTTCTAGTGGTTAGACTGTCCAAAGATAGTGTGGGCTCATAACCTGTTAGAAATAATAGGTTTGCTCATTTAACCATAGATAATATAGCAATATTGTCACCCAACCATAGGCCAAAGCCACCCCTGAGCACCTTACCTTGACAACGAATAATTCTGGAAGCAAACCCTAGGCCTAATATCCAATCAAGGTAGTGTATAACTCTCCAGAGTTAGCATACCAAGAATAAAGTCCAAACCATAACCAAGAGAGAGACCAAGAATGAAACCGAAAATACAAGTTGTAGTAGTTGTAGCTGTAGCTACTCTCCAGACTTGAGCACAACTAAATTTTTGCAGTTGCGAGCTGTGTGTATCCAAATGAGCTTTGGCATCCTGTATTTATAATTCTCCTCCTTAGCTGTCTGGGATGACTTCTCATTCTGGAGGCTAAAGCCTCAATATTAAATATTTCCTTTAGCCGACTTGTCTTCTAGGGTTATGTCCAATGCTTTAGGGTTTCTTCTTGCTTCCCGAAATATTCTATTCTTGTCAGGGTTACATGTGGAGGTTAATACCTCCCACAACTACCATAATATCAACACAAATATGGTAAACAATAATCACTAGTGATTTACTCAAGAAATCAACTGCACAATTGGATGATCTTTAGAATTGTCGCATGTTTGTCATCCATTTAAACTAACACACATTATGTGATTTACTTTGTGTTTGTACAAGATGCAAAGGCTTATGGTCATAACAGATAACAATATCCTTACCTAGAAGGTATTATTTTCATCATTAACAACTTAGAATTTGGTCAGCCTACAACAATGAGTTGAGTAATCATGGACTGCATCATTCCAGGTTTGTGAATAGTGTGTGACCAAATGTCCATGCAGAAGAATGGAATTGAGTGCATACTCAGAGGCATCAGTGGAAATCTCATATGATTGATGGAGATTAGGTATGCACAATGTTGGTTAATGGTATAATCTGTATTCAAATATTCAAAGACCTGTTGTTACAAGCGATGCCATTTGAAAGCAAGTTTCTTGCCATTATCAATTGTTTGTAAACATTCACCAAGCCAAAGAAGCTTCATAACTCATGGATGTTAGTTGGGATAGGCCAATTGTGGATGATTTGTCTTCTTCGAATCCACATGCATGCTTGACTTATCAATAATGTATCCAAGGTATATGTAATGTTCCCAAGCAGATTTACTAGGAACTTAGGGTTTACTTTCTGACTGGTTTGTGTTTTTGTTTGAGTGTTTTTGCAGATCTGCTTTTCAGAGTTGCACTAGGAATGTTTGATTGATATTTATAACATGTGAAGGATGCACATTAAACAACAACATATGGAAATAACAAGATACAAGAGGAATAACACAAGAAAATACCCGAATAACTTCAGATCTGACCTTTATTTAGATAATAAGTTGATCTCCATACAAAAGATATATAGATCTAGAATGATATAGCAATATAAACAAGCATGGGATAAATATGCCACCAAGATACAATGATAGAGATATATGAGACCTCCTAGGCCTTCAGTAACAATATACCAACTAATATAATATCGATTTCTTTCCCTTAAAGACTTGGCACCTCTAGCTCTGGTTGAGATGCGTCCCAACTAGTTGTAGCAAGCTAAGAAATTCGGTTCCCTCAAAGAAGGCCCTCAAACCCTTGCAAAATGATGCCAAATTGTAGATCGAGGAATGTATAGTGCATATGAAGAGATCCCTCAACCAAAATCCCAGTTCTATCTCTCAAACTCACTGAATCCTCAATGAACAGTGCGCCCCTCTTTAGAAATTCGCCCCAAGGTCTCAATAAAATAATATGCAGAGGAAACCCTCCAATAATAAGTGAGAAAGGGCACTCTAGGCTTGGAAAAACATTCAGGCAAGATTTTTTCCCTAGATCTCCTTTCTTCTACCCAAATCGAATTGATCTTCTTCCAACAATGTGCCCACCTGAAGAAAACCTTCAGATCTGTGCTTTATCTCTTTCTTCCATTGTAGAAACCAACCTGTAGTTGAATAGAATGGTGAGGGAGGAATCTTTCACCTCCTTGATGAAGCTTTGATCAAGAATAGAGGGATCTTTCACCTCCTTGTTGATCTCTAGGGTTTGTTTACTCAGAACTCTCAAAATGTAAGCTGGATAGCTCAAGAAACAATAAGAGAAAATGACATGAATAATGAGTGAGGCACCCTCCTCTCTCTTTTATACCTCCATCTTCTAATTTTTAGTTGAGTCACTTTATTTCTTTTTCTAAGGTTATTACTTTATTTTCTCCTCATGTACATTAACCCTTTTCTTCTTTATCAAAGTCACTTTAATAAAATAACACTAAGTTCCTCAGTGGCACTTTAACACCTCCTAACTCCCTTTTACCCATGAGACTATAGTCTAGAGGGGTGACTAGACTACTAAGTCTTCACTTGTTCTTGTCAAGGAGAGGAGAAAATTACAGCCTCCCCTACTGGAAATTTCTTGCCCACAAGAAATCCTGAACCTATTTCTTGTAGCACCTATTCACTCTCCCTAGTGGCATCTTCTATAGGAAAAGTTTTGCATTTGACCAAGTACTCCTTAATGTCCATGTTCCTTATTTGTTTCTCCCTCACCTCCAAAATCTCCTCTGGAATCAATATCAAGTTCCCTTCTTCATCAACTAGTGGTAGCTCTTCATTAACTACAACATGCTACCCCGATGCCCTCTTTATGCACGATACATGGAAAACATTGTGGATAAAGTACTTGAGCCTATTATGGTTTGTTCTAACCCAAAATTTCGCTCCATCTAGATATTTCCTGAATTTGGCCAAGGCATGCATTATGGCTTGCATTTTTTTATTATCATAAATGGTATATAGAAACTCCAACCCCTCAATTTGCGTCTCTCATAGGAAATGGGATGCCTATTTTTCATGAGAACAACTCCAACACCTTCACCTGATGCATCACACTCCAAGATGAAAAAATGAGAAAAATCAAGCAAGGATAATACATGACAAGTGCTCATCACCTTTTTCATTTTTTTCAAATGTTGACTGAGCCTCAATACTCCACTTAAATGCTCCCTCCCTAGTGTTGAGCACTCAACACACCCTAAAAAGCCTATGTCAATTTTTCACTTTTTGGGTACCACTTGATCTTGCACTGTCTGATTCGACTTCATTTTTTAAGAAATGTTTTTCCTTTGTTTATTATCATGACTCTCATCAGCTTCAGGTTCGTTTGAACTTATGAAACCCCATGACTTGAAAAGCCTTAATGCCCGAATAAAGAATCAAAAGCCGAAACACTTCACCCAACACACTCAGATTCAACATCAAAACCTCAGTCACCGAGGAAAAGAGCCACTCGAAAAACCTCAGTCACCGAGTGCCGATCTCCATCGACATCGGCAAAAGGAAGTTTTTGTTTGCGCAAAAGTTTTGCATAAGGATATTGCCGATAACCGATTCCTCTTCGACATCGGTAAAAGACAAGGGGAATAGACGTTAATGAAGAAAGAAACTATATCGCAGATAGCCGATACACGATGCGCTTATCAGAATTAGGGAAGATTGAAAAGGATCAAAACGAACATTTTGACCACGCTAAAGAGTATTCCCGATCGCCGATCCCCGAAGCGTTTCGGCATCAGGACTTTTTCAAGGAAGCTAATCCAAAGAAAAAAAACATGTGATAGTTTTATCGTTGATCAACGACCCCCGATACCTTTTCGGCATCGGCGAGCCTAGGTTTGTTTTTGAACACACAACTTGAAGAAAGTCCCAACTCCGATTAATACATGCGATTTAGGTCACCGGTCTTCAATGCCACGTGTCTTTGCCAGATTGGAGAACCGTACGGTCTAGTTTTACCCTGAGTCATTCTTGGTTCCCTAGGTCCAAGTCACACCTTCGAGTCATCTTTTCCATGACAACATTGACCGGCGTCAGAGCCTTTGTGAGGGACATCAACGAAAAAGTTCATAGTGCATCCCCGATCCTCGATCCATCCACTGAGAAAGAGACACAATGGGATGTTTTAGCGTTAGATACGATTATATTTCATTCATTTGAGGGTCTAATTAATACCAAATACCGCATTAGTTGCTACCTCGTGCGCCAATAAACACGACCGTTTGAAATCACCGATATACCACATCACCCTACACCTCCGTCATCGACCCACAATGAATTTAAGTTACAGAGATTCGGCGGTAGATTTGTTTAAATTGCACTCATCACCCAAATTGAATGGCTGATGTGACATGGTAAGTTCTTCCCTGGTTTAAATTCTCTTGAGCCATGGGAAGTGGAATCATTCTGTGCGCAAAGAAATTCAGAGCATCCGGAGAAGCGAGACCAGTAATTCGAAAGCTGCAAAGGTCCCGTGAGTATCTAATAACCAGGTTTAGCAAGATTTACAAGTATGTATCTAAGTCCATGGATTTTACATGGTTACATTTCATATTTTTTTATCTGGTTTTGTTCTTTACACAATCTCCGAAGGTTTATTTCAATTGCAGAAATAATGCCGCCAAGAAATCCAACCACTAGACGATCGTTGAGGGCGTCGAAGATGAAATAACCAGAGGTAGGCGAAGGCTCCTCCCCAGGGGTCATGAAACGATTGGAATACATGTCGAGACCGAAGCTTGTCATCAAAACATAGACAAAGAAGGATTTCATCCAGACTCTGACCTTTGGAGATACAGAGGCAAGCACAGTGTCCAAGACGACACTCCTGCATTGGAGAGAGCTCTTTAAAAAGATCAGTAGAGAGGAATACCAAAAATACATCCCTCACAATGATCCATATGTCAGAGCGCTTGACGACGAAATTTTCCCGAACATCCGACAATTATACCTGCATATGGTGGCTAGCAGAACCCTTGTCTTTCCCTGTGTCAAACTCCTGAAGTGGCTCATTGACCACACAAACATACATAAATTTTTGATCAACAATGACAATGGTGGGTGTGTCAGAGTGTTCCTTCCAGTAGAGGTCCATAAATACTTCAAACTCCGAGACCCCAAGAAGCGGCTGAACACACATTTCGTCGTTATGTTCTACGAGCGCCATGACACCAGTCGGGTGATGGCCTCATGGTGGAGGGAAGACAAGAAATACACCAACCGGAGCACTGGCTGGTACCAGACGACCAACTTAAGGAAGCCATACATCTACTTGATGGCTCTCATATGCCAACTATATAGAGAGAAGGACTGCTCTAGATTTTCAGAGTCATGGATGCCCTTAGCTTACACAGTGGAAATTTTCGAGAGCAGGTTCAACTGGGGAGCGATCATTTCTAAGAAACTGAGCATCTGCATACAACAGGCTTAGACACCGAAGGAAGGAGAGACACCAACCTTCTACATGGCTTCATATTTACTTGATGTCATGTGTGCCAGAAACATTTTCGTCGGCATCAACCTGAGCTGACACATCACAGAGTTCTCGGTCCACGTATATTTCAACATCCTATTGGATAACAGGTACAAGAAATCTTACTCCCTCATCTGCGATGAATTCATCGCACATATTTGTTTCATTCTTTTTAAGAAAGAATGCCCGAGACTATCGGTTGCAGCCAAAAAGATGATATCAAAAGTAGGCCACTGGTACTTGGACGAGCACAACACTTACATTAGGGTGTTCGGGGCCACCGGAGCACCACATATCCTACCAGCGCATGTCCCTGACTGACTTGTAGTGGGAGAGATATGCTACCAGACCATCCTACAAGGTTACAACGCCACCCTGGTCAAGGATAAGAAGCATGCGTTCATACCTTATAGTTTCCATGTAGGTTTCTACATGGTGAAGGACACGAATCAAGCCAAACAAGAAGGTCTGAGACAACTAGATTTTAGATTCCAGACATGCCAATTCCACAAGCACAATCCAAAGGGTATGGTCTTGAAACATGCTTCGCAAGTGTCGTCCTGATGGCCATACACCCATGAAAAATTTGAAGATGAAGTCTTCATAGAAAATGCCCAAGACTAGGATGAGTTGGTGGTCAGGATGGTCGATCCCAAAATGACTAGGTTCATGTCCATGAGCCTGGATGAACATGCGATGACCATAGATAAATCGACTCAAGAGGCCCTCAGAGCCAAGGAAGAAATGATAGATGCAAAAGCAACATAGGTTCCCTTGGTAGCTCTGTTGCAGGATAGAGGTTTCCCTATGACACGGGATGAGAGGGAAAGGGGGTTTCTCATGATAGAACAGGCACAACGAATAATTTATCATCTATAATATGACCTAGACCTCACAGGAATGACAGGTTCCCCTGCCGACAACCCAGATGAAATCTAGGAAGGTCCAAGCGACCCTGAACTAATAGACATTGATGAAATCATTGGGTTAGACAACCCTAAAATCACAACGCCATAGGCCGAATCACTGGGGGGTGTTTCAGCTTAGTCGGAGATAGTCGGAACCTTAGGGAGAGAAAGTGCACCAAACCCCCTCCATGAATTAATAAACATCTATGATGATGATGAGAGTCTGGAGGTATCCCTGGTGACCCCTGTATAGATCATAGAGGAAAAGGAGCCAGAGAAGACATCTTCCCCAGCTCCTAATGCTCAAATGTGGGGTCTTCCACAGAATGAACAAGAGGTCGAGAGTGTCTTAGACACTGAGCTGCTCGATGCACCAGAGACCAAATCATATAGTTCGAAGGATGAGCCAGGGTCGGACGAACAAAAGGAAGAAGCTCCACGGTAAGAAATCGATGTCTCAACGACCGATTATCAAGTAAGTACTGAGCACACCCCTGACGCCTCAATTTCAATCAGTACTCAACTTCCCGATGAGTGACAAACAGAAGACGTACCTTCCAAACACATGGAGGAAGTTCAAGAACCTAGTCTTGAACAAATATATACCATCGGGAGCCTGGGAAATATTCTCACTTGGGGAGATCAACAAATTCCTGAACCCATGGATGAAGTCGCTGACATACATGCCATCGCTTATGACCGGAAAAGGAAAGCTATCGTGAAGAGAACCACCAAGAAGAGGATGATCACCCTAGATTGCTCCATCCTCATCACCATGGAGGAAAATATGATCAACACAGAGCATGCCAAGACATTTGAACTTATCGGTGCAGGGATGGTAATCACAGATGCCACCCTGGACAGAGCAAAAAGGGATGAAGAGGAGTTGGTTGCTACTTTGAAATAATTGGAAAATTTGCGCCACTTGGCAAAATATTACTAGGACACCACATAGGTCGTGGTGTTCCTAAGGAGCGAATTCAAGGAGGCCTACAACAAATTTACAGATGAACGACACCTATTCACTATAAGGATATCCAAACTTCAAGAAGACACCCTCATGGAATTGGCGATGTGCAAGGATATGGAGAGGTGGGACAAGAAAGCACACCAAGCCGTGGAAAGGATCGACTATATCAGTGCGGTGCAACAAGGCCGAGATACCGAAGAGCATGAAATCCGGGTACTAAATGAAAGCAACATCGACCACATAAATAAGTCGGTCGAATATTGGGTAAAAATGGCTCAGGAACCTCATCGGGAAATCCAAGAGAAATGGGTCGAGTGCGAGAAAAGCTGGACCAAGATCAACCAGGAAATGAGAGATGTTGGCCTCCCTGAATTTGGCACACCCGATGACTTTGTCAACTTGCGCAACATAGTCAAATCACATGCCGAAGAAGACTCATCATGGGTTGTGGAAATAGCAAAGGTGGAAAACATGACGCCAGGACAGGTGCAACAGTTCATGGAGCACCCGATCAGAGCTCGAGCCATGTTGAAGCAGTTAAGTGACATAATAGTCAGGTATCGGGCACGAGAAATAGAAATAAGAGAGATCCTTTCGACCCCAATGGAACAACATAGATTCCCGTATGATAACACATGCACGGATCTCTTCATCAAGTGGTCGGAGTACGAGAAGAGTCATCCACTCAAGTGAGATCATTTGATGATTGTTTGAAGATTGATAGAAGAAAGCGCCATGTGGCGAGTTTCGTTTTACTTAGCTTCACTTTAATAGTTATTTTTAGTTAATTGTATGTCATAAATAGGAGGATTGACCTATTAGTCAAGGGTCGATGGTTGTTGTAAAAACCCTCTTTTTTGGATTTTGTAAAGAACTATTTCGGAGTTGCCTTAAATGAGAAGTCATGTTTAGGACCAGAGACAAGTTCATGTTTTTCATCAAAAGTGTGTATGATTGGACGTGGAGACGAATTATTTTTTTATCTCATCTCATGAATGGATGTTGTAAGGAGTAAGAGCTTCTAAATATGTTGATAAGTTATCTGATTCAATGTTTTACAGTTCTTGTCTTTAATGATGAAAATTAAATCATTGTCTTATTATGTGATTGATGATTAGAGTTAAGAGAATTATTTTTCTTGCCATCGTTTATTGCATATGTGTTTTCTTCTAATAAATCGCACCTTTGTCAATAATTGGAACATCGACAGGATAATGTATTATTACTAGGATTGTGGTAGAGAATTGTTGTCTGCATGCTAGAGTAAAAGGGTTATCCCAAGCTTAGCCTTCTCTAGTAGTTAAGATTTTCTCCCACTTTGTTACCCAATTGGTTTATACCGGCTTTTATCTTGTATGGGTCCCACCTATAAGATAAAATACAAAAAAGAGAATGTCTGAACAGAAGGAGAAGCCTTCGCAAGAAAACGTAAAGCCCATCGATTAATTGGTCGGATCGCAAGATATGGAGAACCATTCCACCATTAAACGCTGCAGAGTCTAATTGGGCCTCGATGGCAGGTTTGGTTCTTGTTGTTGAGTTAAAGAGATTTATAACCCCTCAACAGAATTAACGCTAGAAGGAGGGCCTGAAGAATGAATGCCTGACATTATATTTGACATAATATTTCAGACAACCTGTAGATTCAAAACAACCCACATGCATGGCTAGTCATTCCCAAGACAACCCACACACATTGAGTACTCCTGAAATGAGTAACTCACCCCAGCATGAGAAAGAACATTTGTTTCCTGATATACCTTACGCTCTTCATCATGAGGAATTAAACCAATTTAGAATAATCACAAGAGCTTACACCCGACAGATCAGTGCACTGCCCTTAGCTCCGTTACTTCCTCATAGAAAACAAGTAAGAAGACCGATGGTCGATAACCCCGACTAGGTTTTTGTGCACAAAACAGAAGACCTAATAGATTTCTCCATAATCAAAATCAAACATGCCTTTAATTTAATCCCTGAAACACTAGCCGACAATTTCTCCGAGCCCAATGATTTTTCGGAAGAAGAAGGGTTTAACTCAGAATGCTCAGTTTCGGGGTCTGAAGACATGGAATATAACAATGGCCATGATGAAGAAAGGGGAAAACCACCTCAGAATAATCAACCTTGGTTGGCCAGAGATTCTTTGGCCATCCCTGGAAAAGTACATAACCTCCCTAAACATCCAGAGAAGTTACTCCCTAAACTTGACCCTGAAACCTCAGGATTGCCTGAAGACCATATTAAAAAAATCATACTAGCTATTAGACTGATGAATGTTCAACATGAGGACGTAGTATGAAGGCTTCCCCCCTACACTTTTGAGAATTCATCCTCCACGTGGTATTTTAACTTACTTCTAGGATCCATAACTAGTTGGATGAAGTTTCAAAAGGATTTTCTAGACAAATTTGCAGAAGAAACCACTATAGGAGATTTGATGGCTGAGTTGTTTGCCACCACCATGAGTTCAAAGGAGAAGGTTAAATATTTGAATAAAATATTCACCACGATCTTAAACAAATTCCAACCTGAAGCTAAACCTTCTCAGGAGTTGCAAATCGAAGTATATGCTAATGCTCTCCCAGCTTCTATTTCCATGTTTGTGAAAAGGGCTGCCAAACCAACCTTATCTGAGAATTTTGAAGAAGCCAAAATGATAGAGTTAAAAATGAAAGGGTGCAAAGAAGACCAGGTCTCATTAGTTAAGAAAGAAGTTCAACCTCTTCCTAGGAGAGGACTACTGCTAACTAGACCCCCAGGGAAACAAATAGAACAAGGTCCCGAAAAGGGAAGTGGAGACATAGAAGACCTACAACACATGGTCAAGAAGTTGTCAAATGAAATGATAGACATGAAGAGAAATGCAGGGGAGGGAAACCAAGGCTAGAGGCCCTATAAACCCTTTTTAAAAGAAATCTGGCTTTCAAAGCAATTGAACCCCCCCAACCAACTTGAACATCGATCTGGGAAATGTAACATCTGACTCTTTCTGTACCTATCATCAAGAGAATCACTCTGAAAGAGATTGCCCTCAATGGGTGCATGCCACGAATTTGATGGCCAACCCATTTCTAGATGAAGTCTCCCTAACCGAACAATCAAGCGGATCAAATATGAGTATTGTCGATCAGGAGGAGGTTGATCCACCAGAAGAAACAACCATGTTGATATGGGACCCTGATCTACCTATGCCTTATGATGACCTATTTGAGGTTCAAGAACCACCCGCCAAAGTCTTGGTTGTGCAAACACGAAGTAGGGGTCAACCTGTCTCAAATGAACTTACTACGACCCAAGCTTCGGGAGGAAAACCAACTCCTGATCACCCGAAAGCACCTTTTACTCCTCGAAGAAACCCTATAAATATCCATACACAAGAATCACCCAAACTGGACTACAACATAGTAGAATATTTGAAGAAGTTGAAGGAAAATATATCGGTCATGGACATGTGTAGAATCCCTCAACAAAAGGAATTTCTGTTACAAGAATTTAAATCAGTAGAAAATCCTACTACAAACACTGACCAAGGAGGAAATCTAATTCCCATGGATCTAAGGAAAAAACCAACCGTGAACGCCTACTCTGAGGATAAGAAGGGAAAAATTTTTGTCCCACTGTTCCTTTTGACCTTTGAAGTCTTCAATGGAAACCTCCATAATTGTTTGGTTGACTCAGAAGCATCCTCTAATGTCATCACATTGTCTATTTGCAAAAAATTAAACGTAGTCCCTCTCAAAAGCGATAAACATGTTATACAACTGGACAGAACCCAGGTGAAGGTTATGGGAGAGCTCAAAGATGTAATGATCAAAATATCAACATACCCTAAATTTGTGCAGGTAATTGACATCATTGTAGTAGATATCCCAGAAGCTTATGGATTGCTATTAAGTCGAGATTGGTCTGAGAAGTTAAACAAATACTTTAGTACAGACTGGGCTCATCTTTGGTTTCCATTAAAGGGACACATGAATATGATCAGGATCGATAGAGAAAGATATCTAAAACACACTGTCACAGACTTAGAAACCCTCAATGAACCCTCATCGACAGATTTCCCCATGCTAGGCAATTATTTCTGTGACTTCGATTTCGGGAATTTCTCCCCCCTCTCATTTGATGTCCCTCTTACTCAGAACTTTGAAATGATCTTTCAAGAGAAATTGCCTATGACGACAGAGGAAACCCTCTTTTGTCAAGAACCCGTGGTAGAAATCACGGAACAAACAGGAGGAAAGGAGTAAAGTGACGAGAAAGAGGAAGCCGATAGGTTTTTCTCACAAGTTTGGACCTTATACTTTGATGGATCTAAATCGCAAGAAGGCTCAGTGGCAGGGTGCATCCTCATTGATCCAAAAGGTAAATGCCATTTCTTGTCTTGCATGTTAAAATAATGTAACTGCAAAGTGTATTCTTATTATTATTTGATATATTATTCATTGGATCAATCCCCATTGTGGATTGATCATGTCAGCTATTGTATAAGGACCAAATCCCCTTTTGTGGATTGGTCATAATGTAATTGTAAAAGGAAAAAGAAGAAGTCGGCCCCAGAATATATCAAGAGGCCCCGAAATATAATAAAGGTGGTTGTAACCACCCAGTTTGAGAAGTCGGCCCTGCCAGTGAAGAGACACTTCACACGTGCTAGATTTGTATAAATAAGGAGGCTAGAGCCTCACTTAGACACATACCTCACTTGCTCATTGAGAGACAAGTTTCAGAGCTGCAGTTGGAGAAGAAGGAGAGAGAGTGGCGTATCTTTTGGGAGAGGATCTTCTGCATTAGTTTAAGTTATCTCTTGGCATTGTATTGGCTATCTATAATAAGGAAGTTTTGTTGGGTTTTCTTCCCCTAGAGGGTTTCCCAGGATAAATGTCGTGTCTCTTGTGATTGTGTATTTCTTAGTGATCTTGTTTTATGTTGTTGTTATTTATTGAAATGCAAAGAACTATAATAATGGCTTAAACATTAACATGGTATCAGAGCCAAGATGAAGAGAGCATCTTTCACAAGAGTGAAAAACATCACTGTTGTCGTACATGCAAATTAGAGCTTCTTGTTGGTGAGGTATTTCAGCCTTAAAACCATCTAGAAAAGTGCGCCCTCCCACAAGGATTACTTTGGCACTCTCAACGCACCTTTTCAGTGGCTAAATCTCCCGGAAAGTGAAACCCTAGTTTCACAAAGTACCAGAAGTACCATAAAACCAGTGTACCAGAAGTACCATAGTACCAGAGGTACCAGAAAACTAGAAGCACCAGTCCAAAAATCCGCAGATCAAGTTTGGAGGAGAAAAATTTGGATTTTCTCAAATCCAAACACACCAGGCTACTCGCCTCAGCCAAGCACACCTCCTGGTAAGTTCATAATTTGATTTTGAGCATTTTCATTTTTCGGTCATTTTCCTAGCTCCAGGTAAAAGATGTCTGCAAGCACTAAGCTTGTTGATAAGATGGAAGGTGTGGAAAACTTTTGTGCCTGGAAGTATAGGATTGGACTTGTTCTTGAAGAGAATGACCTAGCAAAATTCGTCAAAGGAGAAATTTTGGAACTCAACGATGCTGCAGAAAAAGCCTAGCATCAAAAGGACACAATCAGGGCCAAAAGAATCATTGCAGATTCAATCAAAGAATACCTGATTCCTTATGTGTCATCTAAGAAGACTCTGAAATAAATTTTTGATGCCTTGACCAGACTGTATGAAGGAAAGAACATAAACCAGAAGATAAATCTAAGAACTCAACTGAAGAGTACAAGGATGCAGAAAGGAGAAACAATTCAAGGATATTTCTCCAGAATCTCAGAATTCAAAGAACAGTTAGAAGCGATTGGAGATACCATAGATGAAGACGAACTCATAATGACAACCCTAAATGGTCTCACAAGACCTTGGAATGCATTCATCCAAATGAAATGCGCCAGAACAGAGAAACTGAAGTTTGATAGTCTATGAGAAGAGTGCATCCAAGAAGAAACAAGAGTAGTTAACCGTGAATCGCTACTGGCAAGAGACGATGATCAAGCCCTAGATACTCACACCAAAAGAGGAAGGAAGAAACCCTACTTCCAAAAGGAGACTCATAAAGAGCCTCAACCTCCAAACAAATTCAATTATAAAGAATCTCATCCAAGGAGATTTCTGAAGAAAGGACAGCGAAGGGAAAGAGATTACTCATCTGTACAATGCTATCATTGTGAAAAGATGGGACACATTGCAAAATTATGTCTAGCCAGACGAGAAGAATACAAGAGAAAACATAAGAGGCACCATGCCCATGTAGTCGAATATGAATATCCACCCACAAAGATGATAAGAGAGCAGATCAAAGACCATGTCTTAATATTGGCCCTCTCAGAATCTGTAACACCTGGAGAGGACACTTGGCTCATTGATAGTGGTGCATCCAAGCACATGACGGGACAAAGAAACATTCTCTCTTGTATCTCAGAAAAGAAGCTTGCTCAGAAAGTGACACTTGGAGATGATTACCAATATCCCATCAAGGGAGTGGGAGAATCAAATCACAAACTGAATTTAGGGAATTCACAAAAAATGAAGGACTTATTATATGTACCAGGTTTGACAAAGAATCTACTCTCCATTTCAGATTTAGAAAATAAAGGCTTCATAGTTTCCTTTATAGATGGAGAAGTTCTTATGTGGGCTAAAGGAGAAACCTTAAATGAAGCAATCATCATTGGAAGTGAAGAAAATGGCTTGTATAAACTAAAGGGTCACTCATAGGCTGCCATGACCCATGCCATTGAAAACTCATGTGAACTTTGGCATAGAATATTATCTCAAAATAAATACAAGGCACTACCATACATATGCAAAGCGGTCACAAGTTTACCAGAACTCATGGGTGACCTTGAAGGCATATGCAATGGATGTGCACAAGGGAAAAACATCAAGAACCCTTTTCCGAAGAGAGACAACAAAGAAGGAGTCCTAGAGCTCATTCATTCAGATGTATGTGGCCCAATGCCATCGTCCTCCATTAGTGGGTATGTATATTATGTAT
>JZKD02S2039578.1:458932-481372 GCA_000966675.3 Picea glauca | reverse complement strand
TTGTGGATTGGTCATAATGTAATTGTAAAAGGAAAAAGAAGAAGTCGGCCCCAAAATATATCAAGAGGCCCCGAAATATAATAAAGGTGGTTATAACCACCCAGTTTGAGAAGTCAGCCCTGTCAGTGAAGAGACACTTCACACATGCCAGATTTTTATAAATAAGGAGGCTAGCGCCTCACTTAGACATCCACTTCACTTGCTCATTGAGAGACAAGTTTCAGAACTGTAGTTGGAGAAGAAGGAGAGAGAGTGGCCCATCTTTTGGGAGATGATATTCTGCATTGGTTTAAGCTATCTCTTGGCATTGTATTGGCTATCTATAATAAGAAAGTTTTGCTAGGTTTTCTCCCCCTAGAGGGTTTCCCAGGATAAATGTTGTGTCTCTTGTGATTGTGTATTTCTCAGTGATCTTGTCTTATGTTGTTGTTATCTATTGAAATGAAAAGAACTATAATAATGGATTAAACATTAACACTACATACTAGAGTTTGAATGCACAAACAACACCGTCGAGTATGAAGCTCTATTACAGGGGATAAAGAAAACCATAGAATTAAACGTCAAATAATTGAATCTTTTCGGAGATTCTGAAATCATCGTTAGACAGGTAAGGAACACTATACATTGCAACTCTATACACTTGAGGAATTACCAGCAGGAAGTGCACAGGCTAATAGAGCATTTTGAAGCTTTCAACATTACATCGATCCCCGGAGCAAAGAACATTCTTGTTGATTCTCTGGCCACCGTTGCTTCAAGGTTATCATCTCTAGAAGATTATGAAGCCTCCCGGTTCACTGTGGAATTACTCTACAAACCATCGATGCCCAACAATATTTCTAATTGGAAGGTCTTTGAAGGAGATGAACAAATCATAAATTTTTTGACTAACCAAGATAATTTCAAAGACTTGGCTATTGACGATGAAATATTCCAGGAACAATCAACATAAAATGATCCTTAGAAAGATCAACCGATTGACAAATCGAAGTCTCACATGATACCGAAGGGAATAGCCAATTTAGAAAACCTTTTTAACCTAAGGGAAAGATTTAAATGGTAAACAAATGCGAAGACCGATAGTTCTTGTCCCATGCATGAAACTATAAATCTCGGAACCTTGGAAAACCCCAAGAATATAAATCTCGGCCAGACAATATCTAAAGAGGAAAGGAAGGCCTATCTGAAACTTTTCAGACAATATCAAGATGTCTTTGCTTGGTCCTACCGAGATATGAAAACTTATGATACCCATATCATTCAACACACTATCCCTTTAAATCTTGAAGTAAAACCCTTCCAACATAAGCTCCAGAAGTACCACCCATCCCTGGAGCCTCTCATGTGTCAGGAGTTAAAGAAACTATTAGACTCCAACACGATCTTCCAGGTTAGACACTCTGCATGGGTAGCAAATTTGGTTCATGTAAGAAAAAATTCCGGGGAGATCAACCTATGCGTAGATTTGAGAAACCTCAACAGAGCTTCAGAAAAGAACAACTACCTAGTCCCACCAATGGAGAAACTCTCTCAGACTGTGTCTGGCTCTGATATTTTCTCCTTTCTAGGCAGTTTCTCAGGTTACAACTAGGTTCTAGTTTCAGAAGAAGACCACTTGAAAACTACCTTCCAAACTAAGTGGGGAACCTTCGCTTATAAATGCATGCCCTTTGGTTTAATCAATGCATGAACAACCTTACAAAGGGCCGTGGATGTATAATTTTGGGGACTAATAAACAAGTGTGTAGTAGTCTATTTGGACGACGTGACTGTGTATTCAAAGAACAGAGAAGATCACATCCAAAATTTAACCCAGATTTTTGAAAGGTGTAGGAAATATGGTATATCCTTAAACCCTAAGAAAAATATTTTCGGTGTCGAGGAAGGTAAGTTGTTAGGAAACATTATATATCAAGAAGGCATTCGCATAGATCCAGAAAGGATTAAATCTATAGCTCAACTTCCATTACCTCACAACAAAAAGGCTATACAATCGTTCTTCGGGAAAATCAAGTTTGTGAGGAAATTCACCCCCGATTTCGCAGAAACTATAAAACCCTTACAAAAAATGATTCGTAAAGATGTTGAATTTAAGTGGAATGATGAACGAAAGAAGGATTTTAACAATATTGAGATTGCAATATCTCAAGCCCCAGTGTTGTGGAGTCCCGAATTCAACAAAGATTTCTTCCTCTATACTTTCGCCTCCGACCAATCGTTAGTTGTAGTATTAACTCATAAGGATGATGACAACAATGAGGCCCTGATGTCATTCATGAGCACTAATCTCCAAGGGGCCGATCTAAATTACCCTACTATAGATAAGAAGGCTTATGTGGTATACAAGGTAGTAAAACACTTCAGATCTTACATCCTCAAGAACCATACCAAATTCATTGTGCCTCACCTTGCAGTCTGATCCCTATTTACTGAACAAGAGATGGGGGAAAGAAGAGGAAACTGGATGGAAGTAGTCCAAGAATTTGATCTAGATACAAAACCTTCTGAACTGGTTAAAGGACAAGAGTTATGCAACTGGCAGCTCAAGCCCAGGACCAACTAAATGATGACCCCGGTTGGGAGAATGAATTGGAATTATGGTGTGGCGAAGCTTCATACGTCTCCCCAGGGAAAGAGTCTTGGTATGAGAAACTGACTTATCTCGTGCATCATGGGACTTTCCCAAAAAACCTAAACCCTAGGGAAAGAAGAGCCCTCCATTTAAAATCTACACAATATCGCCTCATAAATTCGATGATCTTCTATGTTAATTATGATGGGGTACTTTTAAGATGTGTTGAGCGTGATGATGCAGACAAAGTTATGAAGGAGCTCCATGATGGTCCTGTAGGTGGAAATTTCATAGGAAACACCACTGCTCATAAAATACTGAGAGTTAGTTATTATTGGCCTACTTTGTTCAGAGACGCCCACACATATGCTAGAAACTGTAAGACTTGTCAAATGAGCGTGGGGAGGGAGAAGAGAGTAGTTGTCCCACTCCAACCAGTGGTCGTTTCTAGGCCATTTGAGCAATGGGGGTTAGATATCATAGGAGAGATTACACCTAGTTCTTCAAAACAACATAGGTACATACTGATTGCCATAGATTATTTCACGAAATGGGCAGAGGCCATCCTTCTGACTCATGTAAACGAGAAGGTGGTGATCCAATTCATAGAACAAAAACTGATCACAAGGTTCGGTGTACCTTCCATCCTTGTTTTTGATAACGTGGATTACTTTTCTTCCACCTTATTAACAAAGTTTTCTCTAGACAAAGGAATCATAATTACATACTCTCCAAATTATTACCCACAGGGAAACAGAGTGGCAGAATAAACTAATAAGAACCTAGTGAGAATATTAAATAAAAAATTTGCAGACAACCAGAGGAATTGGCATAATTCACTTCATAATGCTTTATGGGCTGATAGAGTCACACCCAAGGAAGATATAGGGAATTCCCCATACTTTTTGGTATACGGACATGAATCCATTCTCTCGAACGAGCTATATATTCCATCTCTTCAACTTGCTCAGGATTCTAGAGGACATCCCTCATTAGTCATGCAACAAAGAATTGACACCCTAATCATGCTAGAAGAAGAAAGGGAGAAAGCTAAATCAAAGTTCATAGATCAACAAGAGATATTTAAAAGGTGGTTTGATAAGCATAAGGCTAAAGAGAAGAGTTTTGAGGTAGGAGACTTAGTCCTAAAGTGGGACAGAGCAAATGAGCCTAAAGGAAAACATTCTGAGTTTCTGAATCCATGGCTCGGACCTTTCCAGGTGGCCAAGAAGATTGGGTTAGGCATATATCAACTGCAGAATCTGAGGGGGGAACATGACGCCCTCTCGGTGAATGGTCAAGCCCTAAAACAATATTTCCATTAAAAAAAAAAATTGTGTTTATGTTTTCACGATGTTTATTTTAGCTACGTCGATTGCAAAATCTTTTTTTTTTGTTTTATATTTTTCTATATTACTTCTTCTCTTTTGAAGATTGTGTTTAGTGAGACAATGGTTGACCTCAAATCATGCGATATGGTGAACTCTGTTCCTAACTCATTGCTCACATACAACACAAAACATTTTGGGGAACCTACGGTTGTTTCGAGGGGTTCTCTATCTAACCTACGCAGATGAACAACTTTGGAGAAATGCAGAAGTGTCTTCCTGGTGGTCTGGTGAAACCTTAAGGGAAATATGGTAAGTTGGAAAGGATTGCATGTACCTCAGAGACAGAGCTAGAATGTTTCACTTTAACCATTTCATTTTGCAAACAATAGACGTCCTCCTCTCCCACTCGCTCAGGGTATTCTTTCGAAATAAAAATAAACTATATCAAATGAGCACATAGTAGGAGAGGGTATACAGGTAACTTCGTCGGGGGCTAGGGCTATGGACGCTCGTTGACAGCGGAGAAAGGTCTGTGACATCGGGGTGACTTCGTCGAGGCTATGGGCGCTTGTTGGCAGCGGATCAACACTGTAGAAAGTGAAGAAGGGTAACTAAAGGCTTAGTTCTAGTGAATGATTTACTAGAATCTTGTCGAAGGGGGTGTGAGTCAGGGTTACATGAAACAAAGGTGGAATAAAGGTTGAAAACCCCACAGGCAGGCCCAAACATACCGACTAGGGAATTTCAAATGTAAGGATAAAAGAGGCTCTGATAAAAAACCAGTTGAGTTCTTAACCATATTTTGCATCAGCCGAGTCCGAGGAAGGAACATAGGTTCTTCTTTCACTGAGTAAGTCACCATTTGTTGAGCACTCAACACACCCTAAAAAGCCTATGCCAAATTTTCACTTTTTGGGTACCACTTGATCTTTGCATTGTCTAATTCGACTTCATTTTTTGAGAAATGTTTTGCCTTTGCTTATTATCATGACTCTCATCAACTTCAGGTTCATTTGAACTTATGAAACCCCATGACTTGAAAATCCTTAACGCTCGAATAGAGAATCAAAAGCCTAAATTCTTCACCCGACACACTCAGATTCGACATCAGAAGGTATTCAAAGGAGGAAAAGAGCCACTCGGGAAACCTTAGTCACCGAGTGTCGATCTCCATCGGCATCGGTAAAAGGAAGTTTTTGTTTGTGCCAAAGTTTTGCATAAGGATATTGCCGATAGCCGATTCCTCTTTGGTATTGGTAAAAGACGAGGGGAATAGACATTAATGAAGAAAGAAACAATATCATCAATAATCGATACCCAAAGCGTTTATCAAAATCAGGGAAGACTGAAAAGGATCACAACGAACATTCTGACCATGCTAAAGAGTTTTCCTGATCGTCGATCCTCGAAGCGTTTCGACATTGGGGCTTTTTCAAGGAAGCTAATCCGAAGAAAAAAAACACGTGATATGTTTATCGCCGATCACCAACCCCTGATACCTTTTCGGAATCGGCGAGCCCAGGTTGTTTTTGGAACACACAGCTTGAAGAAAGTCCCGACTCCGATTAATACACGTGATTTAGGTCACCAGTCTTCAACGCCATGTGTCTTTGCCAGATTGGAAAACTGTACGGTCTAGTTTTACCTCGAGTCATTCTTGGTTCCCTAGGTCCAAGTCACACCTTCGAGTTAGCTTTTCCATGACAAAATTGATCGGTGTCGGAGCCTTTGCGAGGGACATCAACGAAAATGTTCATAGCGCATCCCCGACCCACGATCCATCCATTGCGAAAGTGACACGATGGGACGTTTTAGCATTAGATACGATTAGATTTCATGCATCTAAAGGTATAATTAATAACAAATCCCACATTAGTTGTTACCTCGTGCTCCAATTAACACGACCGTTTGAAATCACCGATAGACCACATCGCCCCACGCCTCCGTTGTCAATCCACGATCAATTTAAGTTACAAAGATTCAACGACATATTTGTTTAAATTGCACTCATCACCCGAATTGAATGGCTGATGCGACATGATAAGTTCTTCCCTAGTTTAAATTCTCTTGATCCATGGGAAGCATAATCATTTTGCGTGCAAGGAAATTTAGAGCATCCAGAGAAGCGAGATGAGTAATTGGAAAGCTGCAGAGGTCCTGTGAGTATCTAATAACAAGATTTAGAAATCTTTATAGGTATGTATCTAAGTCTGTGGATTTTACATGGTTACATTTCATATTTTTTTATCCGGTTTTGTTCTTTACACAGTCTCTAAAGGTTTATTTCAATTGCAGGAATAATGCTTACAAGAAAGCCAACCACTAGACGATCGCTGAAGCTGAAATAACCAGAGGTAGGCGAAGGATCCTCCCAAGGGGTCGGGAAACAATTGGAATACACACCGAGATGAGAGCCTGTCATCAAAACATCAACGGAGAAGGATTTCATCCAGCCTCTGGCCTTTGGAGATATAGAGGCAAGCACAGTGTCCAAGATGACACTCCCGCATTGGGGAGAGCTCTTTAAAAATATCATTCAGGAGGAATACCTGGAATACATCCCTCACAGTGATCCAGATGTCAGAGCGCTCGATGACGAAGTGTTCCCGAACATTCGACAGTCATACCTGCATATGGTGGCTAGCAGAACCCCTGTCTTTCCCTGTGTCGAACTCCTGAAGTGGCTCATTGACCACACAGACACACATAAATGTCTGATCAATGATGACAATGGTGGGTATGTCAGAGTGTTCCTTCTGGTAGAGGTCCAAAAATACTACAAACTCTGAGACCCCGAGGAGCAGATGAACACAAATTTCACCGTTAAGTTCTACGAGCGCCATGACACCAGTTGGGTGATGGAGTCATGGTGGAGGGAAGACAAGAAATACACTAACCAGAGCACTGGCTGGTACCAGACGACCAACTTAAGGGAACCATACATCTACTTGATGGCTCTCATATGTCGACTATATGGAGAGAAGGAATGTTCCAGATTTTCAGAGGCATGGATGCCCTTATCTTACATAGTGGAAATTTCTAGGAGTGACTTCAACTTGGGAGTGATTATTTATAAGCAACTGAGCATCTGAATACAACATGATTAGACGCCGAAGGAAGGAGAGACACCAACCTTCTACATGGATTCATATTTAATTGATGTTATGTGTGCCAGAATTTTTTTCATCGGCATGAACTTGAGCTGGCACGTCGTCGAGCTCCCGGTCCAAGTATATTTCATCATCCTATGGGAGAACAGGTACAAGAAATATTTCTCCCTTATCTGCGTTGAATTCATCACACGTATTTATTTCATTCTTTTTAAGAAAGAATGCCGAGACTATCGATTGCAGCCAAAAAGATGATATCAAAGGTAGGCCACTGGTACTTGGACGAGCGCGACACCTTCTCAGGGTGTTTTGGGCCATCGAAGCACCACATATCCTACCAATGCATGTTCCTGACCGGCTTGTAGTGGGAGATATATGCTACCAGACCATCCTGCAAGGTTACAATGGCACCTTGTTCAAGGATAAGAAGAGGGTGTTCATACCTTATGGTTTCCATGTAGGTTTTTTCATGGTGAAGGACACAACTCAAGCCAAACAAGAAGGTCTGAGCGAACTAGAGTTCATATTCCAGACAAGTCGATTATGCAAGCACGTTCCAAAGGGTCTAGTCTTGAAACATGCTTTGAAAGTGTCATCCTGTTGGACATATGCCCACAACAATTTGAAGATGAAGTCTTCACAGAAAATGCCCAAGATTGCGATGAGGTGGTGGTGAGGATGTCCGATCCAAAAATGACTAGGTCTAGGGCCATGCTATTGGATGAAAAGTCGATGACCATAGAGAAATCGGCTCAAGAGGCCCTCAAATCCAGGGAAGAAATGATAGTTGCAGAAGCAACAGAGGTTCCCCTGGTAGCTTTGGTACATGATAGAGGTTTCCCTATGACACAAGACGCATTGGAAAGGGGTTTTCTCATGATAGAATAGGCACAACGAATAATTTATCAACTGCAAGACAACCCGGATCTCACAGGAATGACAGGGTCCCCTACCGACAACCCAGATGAAAGCTAGGCAGGTCCAAGTAGCTTTGAACTAATAGACATTGATGAAATCGTTGGGTTAGACAACCTTGAAATCACAACTCTACAGGTTGGATCACTGGGGGGTGTTTCATCTCAGCTGAAGACAGTCGAAACATCAGGGAGAGTGAGTGCACCAAACCCCCTTTATGAATCAATAAAAATCTATGATGATGAAGAGAGCCTAGAGGTATCCCTGGTGACCCCTGTACATATCTTAGAGGAAAAGGAGCTAGAGAAGACATCTTCCCCAGCTCTCGACGCTCAAATGTGGGGCCTTCCACATAATGAACAAGAGGTCGAGAGTGTCTTAGACACTGAGCTACCTAATGAACTAGAAACCAAATCAGATAGTCCGAAGGATGAGCCAGGGTCAGACGAACAAAAGGAAGAATATCCATAGCCAGAAATCGATGTCTCAATGGCCAATTATCAAGTAAGTACCGAGCACACCCCGGTTGCCTCAATTTCAATCGGTACTCAACTTCCCGATGAAGGACAAATAGAAGTCAGACCTTCCGAACACATGGAGGAAGTTCAAGAACCCAGTCTTGAGAAAATATATACCATCGGGAGCCTGGGAAATATGCTCACTTGGGGAGATCAACAAATTCCCAAACCCATGGATGAATTCACTGACATACATGCCATCGCTTATGATCTAAAAAGGAAAGTTGTCATGTAGAGAACCACTAAGAAGAGGAGGATCACCTTAGATCACTCCATCCTCATCACCACGAAGGAAAATTTGATCAACACAGAGCATGCCAAGACATCTAAAATTATCATCGTAGGGATGACAATCACAGATGCCACCCTGGACAAAGAAAAAAGGGATGAAGAGGAGTTGGCTGCTGCTTTGAAAGAATTGGAACATTTGTGCCACTTGGAGAAATATTACCAGGAAACCACACAGGCCATGGTGTTCCTAAGGAGTGAATTCAAGGAGGCATACAACAAATTTACAGATGAATGACACCTATTCACTGTAAGGATAGCCAAACTTCAATAAGATACCCTCATGGCACTAGCGACGTGCAAGGATATGGAGAGGTGGTACGAGAAAGCACACCAAGCCGTGGAAAGGATCAACTATATTAGTGTGGTGCAACAAGGTTGAGACACCGAAGAGCACGACATCCGGGTACTAAACAAAATCATCATCGATCGTATAAGGAAGTTGGTCGAATATTGGGTAAAAATGGCTCAGGAACCTCATCGGGAAATCCAAGAGAAATGGGTCGAGTGTGAGAGAATCTGGACCAAGATCAACCGGGAAATGAGAGATGTCAACCTCCCTGAATTTTGCACACCTGATGACTTTGTCAACTTGCGCGACATAGTCAAATCACATGCCGAACAAGACTCATCATGGGTTGCAGAAATAGTGAAGCTGGAAGACATGATGCCAGGACAGGTGTGACAATTCATGGATCACCAGATCAAAGCTCGAGCCATGTTGCAATAGTTAAGTGACATAGTAGTCAAGTATCGAGCATGGTCAATAGAAATAAGAGAGATCCTTTCGGCCCCAATGGAACAACATAGATTCTCGTATGCTAACACATGCGAGGATCTCTTCATCAAGTGGTCGGAGTACGAGAAGATTCATCCACTCAAGTGAGATTATTTGATGCATGTTTGAAGACTGATAGAAGAAAGCGCCATGTGGGGAGTTTTATTTTACTTAGGTGTACTTTATTAGTTATTTTTAGTTAATAGTATGTCATAAATAGGAGGATCGACCCATTAGTCAAGGGTCGATGGTTGTTGCAAAGACCCTCTTTTTTGGATTTTGTAAAGAACTATTTTAGAGATGCCTTAATTGAGAAGTCATGTTTAGGACCAGAGACAAGTTCCTGTTTTTCATCAAAAGTGTGTATGATTGGATGTGGAGACAGATTATTTCTGATCTCATCTCATGAATGGATGTTGTAACGAGTAAGAGCTTCTAAATCTGTTGATAAGTTATCTGATTCAATGTTCTACAGTTCTTGTCTTTAATGATGAAAATTAAATCGTTGTGTTATTATGTGATTGATGATTAGAGTTAAGAGAATTATTTTTCTTGCCATCGTTTATTGCATATGTGTTTTCTTCTGATAAATCGAACCTCAGTCAATAATTGGAACACCAATATGATAATCTATTATCACTGGGATTGTGGTAGAGAATTGTTGTCTACATGCTAGAGTGAAAGGGTTATCCCAAGCTCAGCCTTCTCTAGTAGTTAAGATTTTCTCCCACTTTGTTACCCAGTTGGTTTATACCATCTTTTATCTTGTTTTGGTCCCACCTATAAGAAAAAATACAAAAAAGAGAATGTCTGAACAAAAGGATAAGCCTTCACAAGAAAACGTAAAGACCATCGATTGATTGGCCGAATCGCAAGATCTGGAGAACCATTCCACCATTAAACGTTGCAGAGTCTGATTGGGCCTCGATGGCGGGTTTGGTTCTTGTTTTTGAGTTAAAGGGATTTAGGACCCCTCAACACCTAGTCAAATCAATTAGTGGTGTGCAAAGTTGGGAGAACCCCTTTTCAAACCTCCTATAATAACTACAAATACCAAGGAAGCCCTTAAGATCTGTGAGTGTTTTGGGTGTGGGATAATCAATGATGGCTTGAATCTTCTCTTGGTGAACCTGTACCCCTTTTTCTCTAATGATGTTTCCCAAGTAGAGAACCTCTGTCATTCCAATTTACATTTTGATTCCTTAGCACATAGTACTTGTTTCTCCATGATGCTCAAGACCTCATCCACATGTTTGAGGTGATCCTCCCATGTTCTAATGTAGATCAACAATTCATCAAAGAAGATAAGTAGGTACTTCCTCAGTTGTTTGTTAAACACATTGTTCATGCATGGTTGAAAAGTGGCTGGCGGATTGGTCAAGTCAAAAGGAATGACAAGGAACTCATAATGCCCATAGTGGCACCTGAAGGCTTTCTTATGTATGTCTTTCTCCCTCATTCGGATTTGATGGTATCCAGAGCACAGATCTATTTTTGTGAAGTACATTGCGCCATGTAACTCATCCAACAAATCATCTATCCTAGGAATGGGATACTTGTTTTTATAGTTTTCTTATTCAAGGATCTGTAATCAATGCACATGCACATAGTCCCATCCTTCTTTTTAACCAACACAACTTATGATGCAAATGGAATTGAACCGGGTCTAATGTGTCCCATGGATAGTAATTCGTTGATTTCATTTTCAATATTGTCCTTGTGCTTCTTAGGGTGTCTGTAAGGTGTAGTGATGATTGGTGTGACCCCATATTCCAATTCTATTATATGCTCAAAACCCTTATCTCGTGGTTGACCTGGAGGAATCGGCTCAAAGACCTTTTTGTGCTTCTGAAGAATTCTCTGTATGTATAGAGGGTGTTTCTTGTGTTCTCCATCACTTGCTTCCATAACAAATCATTCGGCTGCATAAGCCACCTCCTCACGCCTAAATATGACATGGATTCTCTTGGCCGTCACAACTCTAGGAACCTCTCATGTCATCCCCTTAAGTGTGACTCTCTTTCCTTATTCTGTGTTGAAATACATTTCCATGGTTTTGTAGTTGGTGGTAATTGGTCCCAAGGTACTAAGCCACTGCACACCTAATATGATATTAGTGTCTGGAATGTCCAACACATAGAAATCCTATGTCAAGGTGTACCTACCCAATTTCAAGATCATTTGTGGAATATACTTGTCACAAGCTATAGTGCGCCCTCCTGCTACCTCAACCAAGAAGCCCTCAAATTCTGTTGTGGGGATGTGTCTCCTCTCTACCATAGAAATATCAAAGAAATTGTGAGAATCTCCTCCATCAACTATCACTGTTTCTCTTTGCCTCTGCACAACTCCCTTCATCTTGAAAGTATTAAACTTAGGCACTCTGCTAATAGAAGCAATGGTATTCTTCTTAAGTCCTTCATCATGGTGTGAAGGAACCTCACCATCCTGCACATGCAAGGCTTGTTCCTCCTCCCTATGGCTCCTCTGTATGTTATGGATGGCTCCACTCTCCTCATCATCTGATTCTTCCTCACTATCATACACCACTTCAATATATTGAATATTTCCTTTGCCCATACACCTATGACATGGCTGCCATGATTCTTTTCAAGTGAAGCATAGTTGCTTCCTCCTTAACTCCCTCCTTGTAGCTTCATCCATATTCCCCTTTCCCTTGTCAATCTGTTTGGTGTCTCGCCCCCTTGTAATGATTGGAGTTCTAGGTGTAAACTTGTTTTTGTTTGTTGCTCCTACTAGATCTCTAGTGCGCTCAATGACATCCTGTAAGGTTACAAGCTTGAAAGCATTAACCCATCCACAAATAGGCTTGGTTAACCCTTCTATATACATCATTAGTAATCTATATTATGACATGTCAGGAACCATAAATTATACTCTCTGGAACTCCTCAATGAATGTTTCAGCTAACCCTGCCTGCTTAATCTGTGTGAGCTCCCTAAAATGAAGCTTTGGATCCTCCATTTCAAACCTGTCAATGAGTCTCTGAGTGAAATCAAGGTAAGAAATGACATGCTCATGTCTCGATGTGGTCATTCCATGAAACCACCAGTCACGTGCCTTTCCCATCATGTGTAGAGTTGAAAATTTGATGGAATTTCCTTCTTCCATGGAATTCAATTGAAGGAAGGCATCTAGCTTCTATACCCACACTTTAGCTGAGATTTGACTTGATCCATCAAAGGTTGGCATATCCATTCTACCTACTTTGTGCCCCAACTCACTGTCACCTCTATGATGATCTTTGGATCTTCTTTTCATATTGACGTGTAAATATTCCCCCATGGAAACTTGTCTTCTAAATCCCATGCTCATGGCGTTGTACTCTCTCTCTATGGTTTCCCATTCTTCCTCTAGATTCTCTCGATGCAGTGCATTATTGTCCCTTCACCGTGCATCCAAAAAAGTGGGCATGTAGGGTCTGGGAGTAGATATGTTATCTATGTAAGAGTGGGTAAGTATACCATCATTAGGTCTAGGTCCTTCTGTATGGCCTTTATGTATGGACTCCTCATGATTTTCATTTCCCCCATGCGAACCATCGACATCCTGATTTCCTCCAAACAAACGTGGATCTTTACCATGTCTTTTCTCCATCAAATACTGAGAAAGATTGCCCTGGTTTTTGCTATGTTCCTCCATTAAGGCTATCATTCTATTTTTCCCTCTTTGGAAATTTGCAAAGGATAGTTTGAGTTTTGCCTTCCCCAAGGATAAATGGTTCTACATCTCCTCTAGGTTGCGTTGCATAATAATCCGGTTGTTATGTAGTGCAACATTCATTGTTTGAGTCACATTTTCAGCTAAGAAGGCTGCCTCTTCTAATGTTGCATTTTCTGTCTCATGAGTTCCCCCCATGCTGAATTCTGGCTCTTCTCCTTCAAGATTCCATGAGAAAGGATGTCCTCCATGGAATCTCTTGAGAATTAGCTTGATCACATGATGGTGAAGGAATGCGCTCCAATACCACTATAATGTTCCCAAGCAGATTCGTTAGGAACTTAGGGTTTACTTTCTCACTGGTTTGTGTTTTTGTTTGAGTGTTTTTACAGATCTGCTTCTTAGAGTTGCGCTAGGAATGTTTGATTGAGATTTATAGCATGTGAAGGATGTATATTAAACAACAATAGATGGAAATAACATGATACAAGAGGAATAACACAAAAAAAACCCAAATAACTTCAAATCTGACCTTTATTTAGATAATAAGTTGATCTCCATACATAAGATCTGCAGATGTGGAATGATATAGCAAGATAAAAAACTCTGGTCTGAATATGCCACCAAGATACAATGATAAAGATATATGATACCTAGGCCTTGAGTAACAATATACTAGCGAATACAAGATAAATTTCTTTCCCTTGAAGACTTGGCACCTCTAGCTCTGGCTGAGATGTGCCCCAACTAGCCGCAGCAAGCTAAGAAATTTGGTTCCCTTGAAGAAGGCCCTCAAACCCTTGCAAAATGATTCCAAACTGTAGATCGAGGAATGTATAGTGCATATGAAGGAATCCCTCAACCAAAATCCCAGATATAGCTCTCCAACTCACTGAATCCTCAATGAACAATGCACCCCTCTTTAGAAATTCACCCCAAGGTCTCAATAAAATAATATGCAGAAGAAACCCTCCAATAATAAGTGAGAAAGGACGCTCTAGGATTGGAAAACCCTTCAGGCAAGAGTTTCACCCCAGATCTCCTTTCTTCTACCCAAATCGAACTGATCTTCTTCTAACAATGTGCCCACCTGCAAAAAACCTCTAGATTTGTGCCTTGTCTCTTTCTTCCACTGTAGAAACCAACATGTAACTGAATAGAATGGTGAGGGAGGTATCTTTCACCTCCTTGACCAATCTTGGATCAAGAACAAAGGGATCTTTCACCTCCTTGCTGATCTCTAGGGTTTGTTTACTCAAAACCCTCAAAACGTAAGCTGCATAGCTCAAGAAGCAATAAGAGAAAATGATATGAATAATGAGTGAGGTTCCCTACTCTCTCTTTTATACCTCCATCTTCTAATTTTCAGTTGGGTCACTTTATTGCCTTTTCTAAGGTTATTACTTTGTTTTCTCCTCAAGTCAATTAACCCTTTTATGCTTTGTCAAAGTCACTTTAATAAAATAACAGTAAGTTCCTCAGTGACACTTTAGTGCCTCCTAACCCCCTTTTACCCATGAGACTATAGTCTAGAGGGGTGACTAGACGACTAAGTCCTCACTTGTTCTTGTCAATGAGAGGGGAACATTACAGTATCTTATGAATTTCATGGAAAATGTGCATCTCTCCAGGTTAGCATATAAGGTTTTGAGAATGGGGGCAATGTGTTGGAAGTGTTCCTCCTTTGTCCTGCTATAGATAATAAGAACATCATCAAGATAAACAATAACCAATTTCCCTATGAAGGGGTTAAGGGAATCATTAATGAGGCACATGAAGGTTGTTGGAGTATTGGTTAAGTCAAACGACATTACCAACCATTTAACAATCCATTGTTTTCTTTGAGTGTTGTCTTTCAAACATTTGAAGGGTTGAAATCTCATTGGATTTCAAGTCAATCTTGTTAAATAAATTTTCTCCCTTCAAAGTGTTTAGAAGATCCTCATGTGCATAAGTGGGTACTTGATATTGATTGTAATCTCGTTGATAGTGCATCAATCCACACAAACGTGTCAAGTGCCATCTTTCGTTGGTGCGAGAACGAGTAGGATTCTACAAGGAGAAGCACTCAATCAAATGTGTCACTTTTACAAGAGACTCTATATCTATGACTACATTTCCTCATTCTATAGTAAGGATTTGCAATACAAGGGTTTATTGGGAAATGAATTTGTGAAAACAAGAAGATCAATGGTATGTCAAACGTGACAATGTCGAGGTAATCCCATGGGGTCCTTAAATATATCATTGAATTCCTCCATAAGAATATTGATTCGATTCTATTGTGCTAGTTGTGCGATGAAGGATATTGTTGACGGGGCTGAATTCACCCTCTTTCAACAGCAGGGGTTACCCCTGGTAAGAAGTCCCAATTAGACCTCTCATCGTTTGGAATAGGGAACCCATCCAGATTCTGGTCCAACAACCATTTTGGTTTTGGTTTTACCAGTTGCGGCTCGATCCACTGATGAAGGTGAATGATGGATGGTTATGCAAACAAAAGATGTAGATGAAGACTATGTAAATGCATGAAATAACTTTAATCCACTTTAAACCTATCCTAGTCTAGCCAAGAGAAAACTATCATCACTGAATGAGTTGTAATGAAACTAAACTATGCATAAAGCCCAATCAAATAGTTGTCATGAAGATGCACAGTTAGAAACACATGCATACAAGTCCATAACCAAAATATTCTAAATTGTATTTCTGTATACGTTCACAACTCATGTACTCAAGGCACATAATAGAAGAAAGAGTAACATAGATTGCGTCAGAATAGTCTATAAACAAACCTGTCCTTACAACCCATGTGAACAACATACATTTCACTTGAAATAGTTCACAGCTAAACAACGACACATGCACGTTTTTCTCTCTATCAAAAGATGGAATTCAGGGCTTCTCAATATTAATAGTTTTAACAATAGTACATCAAAGATCCAAGGAATGGATTCTCAATTTTAGTTGACATTGTCTTCCCAAAATAGTTCAAAAATGTACAATGTTTGAAGAGCCAAAGCCCTTTCTTTGGGTGTAATTCTAGTGTTTATTGAGGCTCAACGTGACTCTTGGCCTTTTGCCTTCCCTGTGACCTTTCATTTACCGACGTTTGTCCATATCCTCTTTGTGATGATGAGGAAACAAAGATAATGGTCACATTTAAGCTATAGTGCCTCTCTTACACTATAATGACTAGTTTGGACATTGGAACATCTTGGTTGTTCAAGTTTGGTAGTTGAGCATCATGGGGTCCATACCTCCTCTTCATCCATTTGAATTATATTCCCCTTTCTTCTCCTATTCCACTGCTACAACTATTGTTATTGCTTCTTTGTCATCTTTGGTTGTAGATCACATCACAAGGATGTTGAGTGCGACCTCCCCTCAACGTTGGTACCTGACACCATTCAACATGCCACAATGAGTGATATTAGAGGAAAAATATTAAAAATAAGCATCCAAAACCATAAAATTGAAGTATTAACTAATTGAAATTTCACATAAACTTCCCCGAGTGGGATTCGTGGTTCCTTTGTTCGTAGTTGAGGTGTTGTGTTCTCTTGGAGCTGTTGACAAGGTGTCATATATTAATCCTGAAAAATGAAGACAATTGGTTATGAATTTCTTAAATCGTATGACTGGGAAGTTGTATATCTCAGAAAAACCTTTCCAATGGTATAAAGAACGTGCGAAACAAACGCCCGAGTCAAAAGTTAAGACTAAAATATGAAAAACAATCTGGGGGGTCCTGTCCCTTTTCGGAGAAGTTAGTGGGAACTCCTCTGATTTGCATCGGAGTTCATTCCACGAAATCCTCCAATGTAAATCGAAGGACTTCGAATGAACTCTCCTGATGTACACTAGAGGACTTCTTGAGAATTGTCCCGAGTGAACCAGAGGCCAAGATATTAACTTTGTTGGGTGATTGTGTCGATGCACATTCTTTTTATCTCTCTGAGCAAGTGGTCATTGCAATATCTGAACATAGATTGTGTTTTCGTATCATAGGTGTGTAGCATGCTGAGATCATTGGGCAATGGTTTTGGTTTCAAATAAATTTCACGTTTGTGTTGAAAGGAAAAGGTCCCACGGTTTTGTAGAAGTTCATGAGAGGGAAAATGATCTTAAAAATAATTTGAAGTTAAAAAAATGTTAAAAAGGGGGGTTGGTCCCCACTCACCACTCTACCTCACCTCCCAAACGCGAGGCATGATTTTTCCTCCCACTTTATATCCATTGTTTAATGTATATTAAAAGGGGAACATAAAATTTTTAAGTATTAGTACGTAGAGGGGGGTCGTGGGTCCCCCCCCTTCCCTCTTTACCTCATACCACGACATAACATTCCGGGTACCACGATGAGGGGGGAGTCGTGGGCCATGCCCCCTCCCCTTCTGCACTTCACCAACCAAGATGTGAACAATTTTCTAACCAGAGACTAAGTTTTGAACCCGAGTTATGAACGTTGCCAAATATAATATAAATCAAAGGTTAAGCTAGGAATATCGTGAATGAAAACCGGGGGCTAAGTTGGGAACTGGTCCGATGAGAACCGACGCACAAATTGGGAATTGGTTCGATAGAAATAGGAGCACTTGTCGTGAACTAGTCCGATGAGAATCAAGGCACTTGTTGTTCACTGTGTGGATGAGAATCATAACACTTGTTGTTAATTGTGTCGATGAGAATCGAAGCACTTACTGTTAATTTTTCCAATGGTGAGTTAGTTTGGTCGTCGATCATATTGTTGTAGGCGCATGTTAAAATTTGTTCAAGTATTTTCTTTAGAGGTGGGGGTGCACGTCTTTTGACTTATTAAATTCATAGTACCACATAAGAGGAGGGGCACGTGGGTCGTGGTCCCCCCTCCCCTCCACTACATTTACCATAAATCATGTATTTGTGACATTCACTTACAAGGGTGTACTTGTGATGAATGGCCCAAGTAGGTATTGGGTGGACCTCCTCTCATATTGAGTTGCAGACCAATAGAGATATGATACATTTATCACAAGGGTGTATTTGTGGTAGATGGGCCGAGGCGTAGTCCTTACTAGGGGTTTACCTAGGGGTTTACTCACATGCATGTATCTATGGTAACAAGACTCGAGGTGCTTGAGTTTCTTCCACATGTTAGATATCATTGGGCATACATTCACCCATAGGGGTTTACCTGTGGTGAATGGCTCGGGTGTGGTCTTTGTCCTTGGCATGGTGATTTGACAAGGGCCAGTATAAGATTCGAGGTGCTAGAAACAGTTATGTGGAGAAAGGATCATCAACATGTCTCAAGGACAAATTTTCTATGACAGAAGAAATGCCAAGAAGACAAGTCAATAAATTTCTCACCAAGCCTCTATCTCAAGCAAAGATTGTATACTTCCGATACAAGCTTGGCATGATGGAGAATGTCTCCCTTGTTGAGAGGGAGTGTTGATGTTTCAACATCAGGGATACATTCTCCATAAGAAAAATATTGAAGAAATCATTGAAGCCTTGAAGAAGACCCTAGAAGATGTATGGAATCCAGAATGAGAAGTCGACTCCACTAGAAGTCAAGTCAGCCCCTAAAATGACTTAGAAGAAATATTAAAGATAATAAATGTAAAGTCAGCCCCAGAAAAAGTCACTTAACTTCTTTTTAAAGGAGGAGCCTAGCCTCATTTGGACACACACTCAACTCACCTCCTAAAGAAGAAGTGCGTTGATCTAAAGGGACGTAGAAACCACAAATTTGAGTTTTTGTGGCTAGGGTTTGAGAAATTGACTAGGGTTTTATCTTGTCTCTTGTGGTGCATATGATCTTCTATTGAGGGCACAATTTTCTATGTGCCAATGTTTCTTCTTTGTGATATTGTACTTCTAATTCTTGGTTGAATTCTTCTTTAGAAACGTTTGCTGGTTTTTTCTCCCGAGTTCAGGTTTTCCTAGGGTAAAATCTTGTGTCTATTTGTGCATGGATATACCTTTACGATTCTTGTTTCTGCTACTATATTGGTTGAAATTTTTAGGGTGTAATTATTCTATGATAACAATGGATTGAATATTTTGTTTGAAAATCTTAAGGCAGTAATTATCCAATTTGAAAATTGTTAAAATTCAATGTTTTGGGCCTTAGATTTTGATTCCTGAGTTGAGTTGGAATCATAATGCCGAAAATCATACGACTAGCTTGTTTCGGGGATGAAAATTTCACTTTGATGGATTCCGAAAAAATGAGCTTGATATCCCCTATCCTAGGGATACCTAAGGAGACCATGTATTGAGGCCCATAGGTCCTAGACATGGAGTGCCGAGAGCCAGATGACTTGAGCATGGCCCCAGAGGGCCCTTCTTTTCTTCAGTGCAACCTATATATCAACAAAAACAACATCCATCCCACTAGCCTAGTTCTGAAGTAGCGGTAAGTCTTGCTCCATGAGGTAATGAGTCCGGGTATCATGGTATGTGTCACTCTGATTATTGAAGCACTTGAATATGTTTCACTTAATTCTCCTTCATTTCATAATGTTTTCTTGGAAATTATGCTCTTTAACTTGTTAATACCTGGAAGGGTGACATGATGCCCTAATAAGTTGATCTCCCTTTAGGATGGGTTTCCACCGGGTGGGTCCATGAAAGGTCATCGTCCATTCCCTCCATACTTACCACTTTCCATCCTTACTCCTCTCATTTTCCCCTACCTTTGTTCGAGCATTGGGTTTGCCACACTAGGAAGGGTTGTACCTTGCCTTGTGGGAAGAAGGGGCTAAAGGCCCAGAGGGTAAAAGTAGATGGAAAGAGTTAAAAGAAAAAATGAAACCTTTGAGATGCTTCGCCCAGGGATTCCCGAGAAAGCAGTAAAAGGCTTCTCAGTAAGAAAAGGGAACCCGTAAGATAAATAAACACTCAAGGTATTGGTTGGAGGATGGGAGGTCTCATCATGAGTCTACCTGTTATGACTACAAGTATGTAGTGGTATGACATTACCATCTATCTGGTCACCAAACCAGGGTAGTGGCTCTTGGTGGCATAACCAAGAGAAAAGGGGGTCTCATCACGAGCCAACCTTCTCATCTCTGTGAAATGCTTGTGGGTAACGCTGTCACCTCTGGTCACCAAGCCAAGACAATGTCCCTCAACTCTTCCTTGGAAGCATAAAGAAAAAGATAAAAATAAATAAAGCTAAGAATAAAAGGAAATGAATGGGATAGGAAAGAATGACATTTATGACAATGTGCAACTCGCCCTTTACAGAGGCACCCACAGGTAAGATCTATGTTTCCTTGTTATCACTGCACCCCATGCCCAAACACTCACCTCACGCCACCTCGCACACACTTGCATGACCAAGATTGGCTTTAAGCTGGGAACACCCCAAACTTAAGGAGGATTAGCCCAATAGGACACCCTGAGACCTTCTCCAAACCTGACTTGTTAAATTGCACATCTTTGAGCATTTGTCTGGGTAAAGGGGGGTTTGATGCACATGTTTGGGTAATTTGATTATTATATGTGATTGACATTGCTATGATCTCTGTGACTTATGAACCCTGGAGGGTGTACTTGTTGTTGCTGCAAGACTTTTCCCGATGGATAGGTACACATGGGGAAATGATTAGCTCGAACCTCCATGGGACTGGAAGCCAAATAGATGGATGTTGTGACCCCAACTAGGGGCAGAGAGACACCAGAGACTTGCACCAGGAAGAAAGAAGGATGTTTCCCTTGAGACACTCTAGTAGACCTAGATCTAGGGGGATCTTTCCCTTCCACCTGGACGTTGACCCTTGAGAGCCCATGATGTCATCATTTTGACCCTAGTTTTCATCCAGAGTTGGGGTGTGCATTTATGAGGGAAGTTATGTGTTGGTTGGCATGTGTGGCATCCTACAGGGCCTTTGGAGGCCAAATTTTTTGCATGTGGGACCCAACATTCCACCCTAGGGGCTCAACGTCACCCTAGAAGGGCATGAAGTCACCCTTGGAAATGATATTAGGATTTAATTACTTTCAATTATGTAAAAAATGGATTTTTGATGTAATTTGGCAAGGTCGACCTTTTTATGACCTAATTTTAATTAAAGGTCATTGAAACTGTATAAATAGAGAAAAATTACTCTCATTCTTTTATCATCATTCATCACACAAGTGGTGTGGTATGAAATTTGTGCCCTTCTTGGGAGATATTGGTTGAAATTTTAGGCGCACTTTCTCTTGGAGGCTAAATTTTGCAACTTGGATCATTTCTTGGTGAAGTTACTTGACATTCTAGGGTTTTATGGCTTGATTATACTTGGTGAAGTAAGTAAATATGCAATTCTTCATTTTGTTTGAATGGTTTATGGTAAATTTTCTTATTCATGTTAAATATTATGAAATTGCTTGCTTAACAAACCCTAGGAGTAAAGGACTTAATTTGCTACTTCTTTAATTTTCATTTGTTATACCTTGCCAAGAAGATTTTGACCTAGGTAAACTTCTAGAGCCTACTAGCACTTTAGAAGTCATTATCTAGTCAATTGTTTCTTCTAGTATCTTTCAATAGTCTAAGGAAGAAAGATTTTGCTAGAGCCTAAAATTGCTTACACTCTAGCAAGTTTATCCTTAGGGTTTCGATGTTAGAGGCATTGAAGAGCCAACACCTCTTCCATCCATCTCTTATCCTTAGGCAAGTATAATCATTGTGTCATTTCTTCCAAGAAGAAACCGTCACCTATAGACTCCATTACCCCATACAGACACTAGTCTACTCATCATATTGATTGATTGATCAAACAAGATTTCAAACTATCTTCCTTGAAACATTTACTAACTTCTACTAACCTTAAACTAGACTAATTTATTGACTAACTTGTTGCTGTTGCAAAAGATTGTTACAACTATCTAACAACAAAAAATTTATTTCAAAAGTGACATTAAATGTTGGTTAAACATTGCCAATTTTGCTTGTGACTAGTCATCATTCTACCAACCTAGAGCTACATTTTCTTGTCTTTTTCAAGCGATTTCAAGGCATAATTATCGTGGTTGTTACAAAATACTCATTGTTGTTGTTAATAATTACATTGCTACAGTTTTATATCAACTTACTTATTTTCAGAGGTTCACGGTCTTATGAAGCACTAACATCATTTGGTACTTGAATTTTTCCACTCTTTTCTATTTGTTGTTTTGTTCTGGGCACTTACACCTTATTTACCTTTTGCTTCATCTCTATAAAACACGAAGAACCTTTGACTTGAGTGACTAGTGATCGACG
>JZKD02S2039578.1:435023-455948 GCA_000966675.3 Picea glauca | reverse complement strand
TCTTGAATGAAAGTACTCTTTACTTAATGCTAATTTTCACCACTCTACTTCCCTGGAGATAAGCCTCCAAATAATTTTAGATCCCATAGAAAGATTCATTAATTACAAGTCCTTATACCAAGCCCTCCACATTATTCCTTTGCTGTAACTATATTCACATTCTTTTAAATCTCTTAGAGATTACAGTTCATGCACCTCCAAGAAAAATAATATCATCCACAAATTGCGAGTGGTTTATTGATTTGACTCCCCTTACATTGAGAATCCCTTATAGATTCCCTTTTGTTCTTTCCAATTCCAATCTTCTATTTAAGCTCTCTTCCATTAGAATATATAAAAGGGGTGATATAGGGCATCCCTAGAGAATACCTCTCTTACTCTAGAAGAAAGGGGTTGGTTGACCATTAACTAAAAGAGTTATCTGAGGTGACCCTCTACAAGCTTTGATCCACTAATCGAAGCTCTCATCAAAACCAAATTTGAAAATAATGACAAATAGGAAGGAGTGACAAACTCTGTCAAAATCATTGGCCATGTTAATTTTAATAATCGTTCATTTTTATCTACTGTGGTGAATCGAATGTTCGAATGTACAACCTCTTGGACCAAAATTTTGTTATCTATTATTTGTTTTTTCTACATGAAACCACATTCATTTTCTGATATTAATTTTGACAATATATTTTTTAATCGATTCACCAAGATTTTAGTCAAGATCTTGTAGGCAAAGTTGCAAAGAGAGATAGGTCTAAACTAGGAAAACGAAGAAGAGGGATTTTCCTTTAGAATTAAGGCTAAGAAAGATGAGTTTGTACTACCTCCAATATTGTTTTTTCTTCTTGTCCAATTTAGCATCCAACACAAATAAAATTTAATGATATACCAATATTCTCTAAAGAAATGAATTGAAAACCTGTCAAGTCTTGGAGACTTGTCAGGTTCCAGACCCCAAATAAATTCTATAACCCCAGGCTCTTTAATATCATTACTTAATATTTTTGTTCTAATACTTATGGGAATAGTGTTTTGGTGTGAATGTTCTTCTGGATTCATCACAACAATTTATAAATCGATGTTTCAAACCAGACAATTGTGGTCCATCATCAGGATGGGATATCTCATCTTGATGATGGACCACATTTGTCTGGTCCAAAATGTCGATTTATAAATTGTTGCGATGAATCTGGACGAACATTCAAATCCTTACCCAATTCTGTGTTGTTCTCCTCGGATACCATTTTGGGAATCACTTGCAGCATTTTCATTGCCACCTCAACCTTTGTTTCTTCTTCTTTTGTGTACAACTGCTTAAAATTAATAAATTCTTCTTATTTTATAGCTACAAACTCTTTTATGCACTTCCCATTATTTTTGGTTATTTCTTTTACTTTATTTCTTAGTTCTCTTGATTTTCTCTGTTTGTGAAATAATATTGTATTCTTATCCCCCGAATTTATCCACAAAATTAATGATTTTAATTGCCAATGTTCCTCCTCCCCACAATTGAATTGATGAAGATTATGGATTAAGGTTATTTTGTCCATGATTATTTGGTACATTATCTCTTCTTCCTCCACAACTAATTGGATTCTGATTAACTTTTCTTGTATCTCAACTCTCTTTATTTTTGGACAAGTGTAAGAGGTTTTTTCCCAACCCCTTAACTCAACTTTATTTCTTCTTAGCTTGGAGTCCCAAACGAATGATGACAAACCTAAGACTGTTGTTCTCCATGCATTCGTAATGATATCAAATACATTGGGGTCTTGCAACTACAACATATTGAAGTAGAATGTAATGAGTCCAAAATCCTTAGAATATTTAAAGATCAATGTTATTGGTTTATGATATAAAGCTCCATCCTCTATAATTTTATAGGATACTTATAGATTCTCTAACAGGAGATCACTATGAATGAGAAACCTATCCAATTGTGCAGCAATGTGCCTAGGCCTAGTCAACCTATTTTTCTATGTGAACCACCCCTTCTTTGGGACGATGTCTAGAAGATCCCACTCTAAAATCAAATCTTCCATTTTCTCTTTAAATGGATCCCTAATTATTATACCTACTCTTTTATCAATTTTATAGATAAATTTAGATTGAAATCACCGACATCAATGCTTTACTTATCTAGATCTAGGTTTTTCATTTCTATTAATGAATTCCAAAAATACACTTTCCCCCCACATTGTGTCAGAGCATAGACATTATATAAAAGAAATTGTTTAATTGAGAATTTATGAACTAAGATTACCATGATCCATTGCTAGGTTGAATGGTGATGAGCAATATCAAACTGCCTTGTATCCCATAGAGTGCACAAACCTCCAAAATCCCCTTGAGCACTAACAACCATTCCCATCTTATTTCTCCATATTTTAGATCCTACTTCCAACACTTGTTTCTCTTCCATTTTTGTCTCCTTAATGAGGGAATTTTAGATCTAATGAGATCCCTTACTGCTTCAACTTCCCTTTTACTACCTATTCCCTACAATTCTAGGAGACAATCTTCAATTTTCAATTGATGAAGGGGTGTTACTGCCACCTCGATGATCAAACGACTTCTGCATTCCCAAGATTTTGGCTGAAAGAATTAACCCCTAATCCATATGAAATTTCGATAGTGGATTGGAGTCCAATATTTTTCTCTTTCAATGCAAGTTCCTGTCTTTCTTCTTTGGTATATTTCCTTCTAGGATTCTTTGGAAGATGTTCTTCTTCAAATTCTTCCTCTTCCTCTCCACTTTGTTTTTGGGATTTTTTCCTAGTTACCACATTGGTTGTTTGATGAGACTTCTCCACAAAAAAATTGCTTGTTTATGAAGGTTGGGATGCCTTTTCTATTGGGGCCCTTGAGAGTTATGGAAAGAGGGTTGACCCTGATGGTAGAGGGTTTTCCTTTCCTTTATTCTTTGAGCGATGATGAACTTTAGAAAGTAGGTCTTTCTCCCCTATTTGTATTTCTTTAACACTATTTTCATTTGTTTGTTGTGATTCATTGTTCTATGCCAACTCTTGCAGATCTTCATTGACTAACGCTACAAATTGATTTGAGGTAGAAACTGTGTTGCTTGATGGACCTACCTTTCGAATTCCAACAAAAAAGGAAGGACCTATATTCTTATTCCACACAACCATCTTAGTTTCTTTCCATTGATATTATTTTGAAGGTGGGGCTTGGGATGGAGGCACTTTCTTATAATCCTTTTCAAAATCCCCATATTCATGACCAATATTGCATTTTAAAGAAATTTGCTCGTAATCTACTTCTAGGCATGCTTCTAATTATCTAGGAAGATAATGATAGCCCCAGGTAAACCCTTTTCCAAATATACTTCCACATAGATCCAAGTGCATCCAAACATTCCCCCTTTTAGCTCCATTTTTTCTATGTATTTTCCCAAATCATTTTCTATTGAAGCCAACGATTCATCCCACTAGCAATGGAGAGGAATATGAGGAATATGAACCCAAACTGGCACTGCTGATGACACATCAACCTTAGGATTAAAATCTAGTGACAACCTATTCAAATGCATTCCTCAAGGCACAAAAAAATATGGTTTTCTTCTGAAGATAAGATCTATATCCTCCTTGAGTTCAAATAAAAATGCAAAGAAGCCTTGACTGTAGAAATAATGAGTGAGGTTTCCTTTGATTAAAACTTTCCAAGTTTTAGCAAGTCGTACTTCCATTTCTCTGGGGGATGGCCCCAATCAAATTAATTGGCCTATCAAACCTCTTTCTGTAAGAGCCAGTTCCTTGAGGTGATTAGTCATCTTGGGAGAGAGACTTCTGGAATATTCTTAGTTTTTTCAACAAATTAAGATGAAGTAATTCTAGGTTTGGAAGAGATTAGAATTGAATTTGATAGGGCCTAGAAATCCATGGCCTTGGGAGAGAGAGGAGGGGGATTCCCCCCCTTCGACGCCATGAAAATAGTAGTAAAGGAGTCAAACTTCTAATTCCATACTTGAAACATTTAAGGAAACCACCCTCTTTCTATGCCCACTACATATGATATTTGTCAACTTGCAAAATGAAACATTTGATTTCTAATTAGTGGATAATTATTAGGATGTATGATAGTCAGCTAGTGATTGTAGAAAACTTTATTATAATGTTACCCTGAGGATTCTCACCCATTTTATGACCAACCAGATCACCAAATTTTTGAAAAAATAAGTAAAAGAGTTGTTGAAAAAACTATGCTCTCTAAAAATGAGGGGATTTGAGTACTCCTATACAACACCAAATTGTTCTCTATTAAAATTTCTAAATGATTTCAATAATAATACCATTTTTTACCTGAAAAAAGGTCAGAGCTTCTTGTTTCTATCTTCAAACAAGTGAATATACTCCCTACAAAAGGTTACAATAGAAAAAATTTGTTGTTGCCAATTCACTGAATAAGATACCTCATATTTTGCTACAATCTAAAAAATACAAGCCAATTCATCTTGGAGGTAGTGAGAAAGGATAAGTCTTACTTGAGTCCATGTTCTTAATTCACAAAAAAATGAGCAAGATGCATCCAAGTTGTCATTTGAAAACTTTCTGAAATTTTTTTAGACCATGGATTGTATTTTCATTTACCATGAAGACTTCCACATCCTTCTATGTGATTATTATAATAGGAACACCATCATCAATGACTCGACATAATATTCAATGCTTTATGAAAATTCATCCTTAAATTTCCCCAATCATCAAATTTCATGTTAGTGATATATATACTTTAATTATAAATTCAAGATTTAAAATTGCATCTCCTACAAAAAGGATCATAAGGAACAATGCAAAGAAACAAAGTTTCAAAACATTATAACAAACCATTTCTTCAATATTTTAGTATGCCAAAATACAAAATTCATATAACTAAAAGTTAAACATGGAATGTACTTTGGACAGTATGGTACAATATCATAGAAAAAGGAGGACAAACATATTTACCAACTTGATGAGAACCATCTAAAGTTCTCATTTTTTAGAGACCACATTTAGTGGCTGTTGAATTTGGTATTTTTGGCTCAAAAATATGGGTATTTTGGGATAGAGTTATCATTTTGAGGTCATGGTTCTTTTCAATTTAGTAACTATGTTGACAAAGAATGCAATGATATTTTACAAGAAATTCATTACTTTTCAAGGTAGAGTTAATAAGTCTTTTACTCAACCTTGGGGTGTTAGATATGGATTTTGAGAATGTTTGAATCATCCTTTGTGTTTGCATGCTAGGGTTCCTATAGATGGGATTTTTGGTTTTGATAGGCAAAGGATTGATTAAGTGGAGGCTAAGGGCCATGGAGCTATAGGTCAAGGTGTTGGGTTATTCTTTGGGAATATCGAGTTTGGTGAGGTTTGTGGTTTTGATTTTTAGACTCACGATAATCAAAATGGTATTGAAGGTCATCCTATGTTGAACTCTATAGGTGTGGATTGTTAATTTGAATGTGATTATGATAAGGTAAGTCCAATGAGAAAAAAATGGCTCAAATTGAGAGTTTAGAGTATTTTTCCAATTGAAGATGAGTGGTAAGGGGGACTCATAAGTGTGAGAGTAGAATAAGGGAGGGAGTGTGAGGAGTCTACAGATAAAGAGGAAACTAAGAAGGATCAAGAGGAGGCTCAGTGAAAAGGGTGGAGAAGCTTGTAATGGAAAAGGAGAAGTAGGTGTTGGATCTGTGAAGAAAAACAAAAAAAGTGTATAAATTAAACAATAACTCTGGTAAAACTTGTTATGGGTGAGGATATTAAGATTCACGAAGTGATCGATATGGCCTCAAAATCATTAAGGGGTAGACTTTATGGGAGGAGGATGTGTGAGAAGACAATTTGGGATTGGATGAGAAAGGCTTGAGAGCTTTGTATATGTTGTGTCCCATCCTTTTACATTCTTACAAGGGGGTATGGTGGCATCTCTATTTTGTTCTATTGTGGATGGTGAGAAGGTTTTGTTTACTTGATTGAATTGGGGCATTTCACCACTCTCTCTTAAGAAATGGTCACCATTATCTGTTTTGAGTATGGAAAGGGTGGACAATATGCAAGTTTAGGTGAATCTTCCAAGTTTGTCAATTGATTTCTAGTCTTTGGAAGTATTTAGGAAATAGGAAATTCTCTAGGTTAGTTTTATGAGGAAAATATTATCTTTTTGGAAATGGGTAATATGTCAATTGCTAGGAAACTGGTAGGGTTAGACCTATGATATGGTTTGGTCACTAAAATAAATCTATAAAAGGGAACAAACTTCTTTATTTAGCACTTGGATTATCACGGGGTCCCTTTTAGGTGTATAAGGTACCATCGATATGGACATTTGTTGGCGGATTGTGATTTTCCATTCAAGAAAAATGAATGGGTGAAGAAACACAAATAATTGGGTGAAGAAAAGAAATTGTCTCAAGGTTCACCAAAAAAAAATGGCCCCATTGGAGGCAATGATGTGGAAAACCAAGTTGTTATAGAATAAATGAACAAGGTTGATGGGTTACTCACAGAGACTCTAAAAGTGGGTAGAAGGCTAGTTTTAACTCATTCATCAAAAATAAAATTAATGAGCATTCATATGTAGCACGAGAGTTTGAACCAACCAATTTCTCAAATTTGGATGTGATGTTGGAGGATCTTGGTAAGTCCTTTAAAGATCCTACCCCATTGATTTTTCCACATTCAATAGAAAAGGGCCTTGATATGGGATTTTGGGTTAGTATATATTTCAATAGGCCTAGTTATTTGAGTACAAATACTTTTTCAATTTGGGTTCTAGGGGATGGAAGATCTCACAAATTTCCTTAGGATCTTTGCTTCAAAATGGTGAAGGGGAGGTAAGTGATGGTAGTGCCCCTTAGAAAGTGAATACGATGCTATTAGTGGAAGTAGATGTTCGTAACATGTGGTTGATGGTTGCTTGTTTGGACCTTCACGGTATAATATTAGAGCTAGGAATGAGGAAATAGGCATTATGGGAGAAGATGTACAAGAAGATTTGAATATGAATGTTGGGAAGTGATGAAGGGATTGGGTAGGGGTAGAAAGTTTAATTTGACCCTTTCTCAAGGAAACATTGCAAATGAACTTTTGGAAAGGAAACGATCTTCCTTATTTGGGGTTCTCAAAGAAAAATGCACCCCTATGGAGGGTGAGCCATGATCTTCCTATCCCTAATTGTCGAGGGTGAAACCGTATCTAAAAAAAACAAGCACTGTGAAGGCTAGTGGAAGTCCAAAATCATGACATTATCATAAGAGAGCATGTGTGAAGGTGAAAAAATTGTCTCGGACTTGGAGAAATGGATTTGGGGTTGGGAGTTTTCTTATATTGATGTAAGAGGATGCTTAGGGGGCATTGTTATTGGGTGGAGCCCTGGAGTATTAACATGTTCTAACATATTGTCTTTTGATTAAGGTTTAAGCATTGTTTTGTACTCCTAGGGATTGGTTAAGGACATAACAATTCTAAAGATTTATGGGCCTTATGTTGATAGGGTGGTGTTGTGGGAGAGGATATTTGGGATGGGCCTTTTGAGCTAAGGGAATTTGTTGGATGAGATATTAATTTCTGTCTAGACATAGATGAAATATGGGGCCCCGCTTCTTTGGAAAATCCTTTAACATATTTTTTCTTGAGAAGGATGGAAGATATAGGGCTAATCAACATTGAGTCAATTAAGTCCCTCAATGAGAAACAAAAGGGTGGGAGAGGAAATGATTGCAAAGAGATTGGACAAATTTATTTAGTCAGAGAGTTTCATTAATGACCACAACATGTTTACAAAATGGGTAGGTTCAAGGAATGAGTTTGATCATTTTCTAGTGTTTTTTCAATTGGCTAACACTAAGTAGGAGGACACCTCCTAGTCCCTTCAAGTTTAACTTGTCTTGGTTGGACAAGGAATATTTTTTGGGCTAATCAAGGAGAAATGATCACCTTTTTATGGGACACAAAGAAGCAACATCAATTCAATTTGCTGCAAACTTAAAAAGGTTAAATAGGTGGCACCAACATAAGCCCATGAGAACAAGTTAATGAATGAAAATGACATGGCATATGTTGAGTCACAATTAGAAAGACTACATAACCAAGAGATGACAAGATATCCAAATGAAGAGTCTAATGATTGATGTTAGTTGGGTGGAACAAAGGAAAAGGACATTGTTCACTGATAGAGAGGCAACTTGAAGGTTGAAGAGTAGAGCCATTTGGCTTACAAAGGGAGATGAAACACTAAGTATTTTCTCCAATATGTAAATCACATAAAGAATGTCAACACAATCTATATGGTCAAAAGAAATGATGGAGATGTGGTCTCCAATATTGAAGACACAGCCAAAACTAGGGTGGAACATTTTGGTGAGATTTACAAAGAAGAGGACAGGGCTACTATTGTTGAGGTGGTCAAAATGATTACGTATTTTCTTAGCATTGTGAGTGAAGAAGACAATGAGAGGCTATTGGAGGTCTTGAAAGATAAATTGCAGGGGGGTCTTCACAGCGTCCAAAACTACAAGATCCCAATGCATGATCATTGAACTATATAGTTCTTCATATGATTCTATGAGGTCATTGAGGATGATCTAATAAGGCTAATAGAGCAATCCAGATCTTCGATGAAGATGCTAACTATATTTATTGCTACATTTATTTCCCTTATTCCTAAGTTTGATAATCCTTCTTCTTTGGAAGAATACAAACCCATTTCATTATGTCATTGTATATACAAGATTATTGCAAAGGTCATAGCCTTGAGGGTTAAGAGGTTGTTATTGACCTCAATTTCTCATGGACAATTTGGATTTCTATTAGGCCAATAGACACATGAGGCAATTGAGGTAGCCCATGAGGGACTCCTCTCCATAAAAATAAAAAGGTTATCAACTATGGTTGTTAAGATAGGCATGTTGAAAGCCCATGACAAGGTACATTGGTTGTATTCGAGGTTAACTATTGATTGATTTGGGTTTTTGTGTTAATTTTGTTAACTAGGTTATGAGTTGTGTTACCTCAATGACTTTCTCCATACCGAACAACGACTCTACCTTATAATTTTTTAGCCTTTTGCACAGGAAAACACAAGGATGCCCTTTAATGCCATTATTAATTCTCATAGTCATTAAAGATCACAGTAGGGATCTGATTGAGGAAAAGAGAACAAGTTCCTTTAGGGGCATACATATTGGAAGATCATTATATATGTCTCATTTATTTTTTGTAGATGATATTATGTTATTTTCTGATGCTACAAGAAGAGATGCTATGAAGCTTAAAGAGATATTAGCCCTGCGTTGTACAATCACATGCATGCTGATCAATTTAGGTAAGTCCTTATATGGGTGTGGATGATGAGAATATAAGGTTCTTCTCTCAGATGTCCTTTTTGCGTAGATTGAGAAGCAAAGTGGGTTGAAGTATCTTGTTTTTTTATAAAGCCAAATGACTATGGAAAAAATGATTGTCATTGGTTAATTGCAAAAGTGGAAAAGAGACTTAGTTTGGTATAATCATTGGTTATTCAAAGGGGAAGAGTCATATTAGTGAAGTTTGTGATTAAAGCAATTTGTGTATATTGGATGACACTAGCCTTTATTCCTAAAAGAGTGTTAGAGACATTGAGAAAAATTCAATTTTTTATGGTTAGAGAATAAAGAAAAAAAGGTTATTGGCCAAGAGTTGCAACTCCAAAGGAGATGGGAGGGTGGGGATTAAAAAAAACTCATCATTTTGCAAAAGCATTAGTAGCAAAAAGTTTTTGGAGGTTATTGGCAAAGGCTTGTTGCGTCAAGTGGTTAATAAAAAATACATTGAACCATCGACAATGGAGGACTAGAAAAGAACTCCAATGAAGATCTGTAATAACGTCTCAATTTATTTGGAAGGCAACATTATTAGCTTATCCTTTTATTGGAAGGTGGCTTCTCTGAAAGGTGGGGAATGGGCATAAGGTTAGGCTCGATGAAAACCAATAGATCACATATCAAGATGGATGAAATGAGTATAAAGTTAGGCATGATAAAAGCCCGTGAATCAAATTCAACATCTATTAAATGTACTTTCATTTTTTATATAAATAAAATTACAATTTTTTTACATAAATAATAATAATAATAATAATCTATTTTTAAAGTCACTATCAAGCCATACACCAAATTGGTGTATGAGACCTCTTCAACCCAGTAAAATTCTAAGAAGGTATACATACCCTAACCCCCTTCCGGATTTGAACTTGTGATCTCTTAAGAAGAAACACATGTTCTTTCAAATACTTTCACACACATGTATTTGATACAACAACAAAACTATAAATAAAACATCACATCTTAAAACAATGATAGGAAAATAACAATTGATTAAACAAAAATTTGGAAATGACTAATCTAATTTAAAAATAATACAATGAAATTGATTTGATTTTAGTCCAGAATTGATTTTAGTTAAGAATATAAAGTCATAACTAACTATAAATACAACACCACATCTTAAAACAATGATAGGAAAATGTTATTGAGTTTAGTTAAGAATACAAAGTCATAACTAACTATAAATACAACACCACATCTTAAAACAATGATAGGAAAATGTTATTGATTTTAGTTAAGAATATAAAGTCATAACTAACTATAAATACAACACCACATCTTAAAACAATGATAGGAAAATGTTATTGATTAAACAAAAATTTGGAAAGGATTAATCTAATTTAAAAATAATACAACGAAATTGATTTGATTTTAACTAAGAACATAAAAAATAATACAACGAAATTGATTTGATTTTAATTAAGACTAGCACAATCACATAATTGTGGTTGTGGCGGATGAAGGTCGAAAGACATATTTAATTTATTAAACTTAATTTTAACATAAACCCTAATCTATAAATAAAATTTACTATAAACAAAATCTGCTATATCGGATTAAAACCTTAATTAAGATTTATAAATAAAATCTACTATATCCTGTCAACTAATTCCTTAATTATATGCAACCAAAAATGATTTCATATTATTTTCTGCTTCATTCATTAAAGAAAAACAAATTTGTGCTCAAAAAATAAATTAGGACTGAAAATCCGAACCAGGCGTTATTCATATGTTGAACAAGGATCCTTTCCGCTCTATTTTCCAGATCCAAGAACTTTCTTTCCTCTAAAAAAAAATTCAACAAAGATATTATTTTGTCAGCAACTTTTAAAAACAAAAGATAAAAATGAATTCCATCACAAAATGATTCTTCATTTACCTGTGAATACTCGCTTCAACTGCAATAAGATCATCGAAGTTCTATCAACTTAGTGTGCCGGAGTCCAGAAATTTTGTCATAAACATTAAATGTTAACAGATGCAAATGGCTGACCTCGCTCCTGCATCCGGATGCATTCAATGTTAATGGATGACCTCGCTCCATTAACATTTCCTCGCTTCATTCAATGTTAATGGATGCATCTGTACCACGCTCCACGGATACGCAGGTCCTACCGGGAAAAACTACCAGCAAGATAATGTATACAACGGCAGCCTTCGAAAAAGGAGGTCCTACCGGGATTCGAACCCAGGTCGCTGGATTCAAAGTCCAGAGTGCTAACCACTACACCATAGAACCATATACAAAGTGTTTCCCAATTTAAGATAAGTGAAAACTTTCAACACCCTGTAAAGATTCGCACCAGATTCATATCGTTCCCCACTGCCAACTGTACGTGGCGAGGAATCATTCGTATCTTGTTGTTGTCATGGTCAGCGTTACCCGCCAACTCCCGCTGCCAGATACTCCGAGACCGCCACCACGTAGACAGCGGCACCAGACCCAAGTTCCAACCCGCATGGCATACCCCCCCTTCTTCAGATATCTCCCGATGCGACCAACGGGGAACTGCAGACCCGCCTTGAGTGACCTGCTCACCGCCTTGTGACGAAATCCCCCACCGCCTCTTCCCTTTCGCCCGCCCTGTTCACTGCTCTTCGATGCCGCGTCCATTTCTTTTCCTCTTTTCTTTCCGCTAACTTCCTATGTATATGTATGTGATCCCACCAGCGAGAAATGCTGCTCGCTAAATTTAAAACCTTTTGTATGTTATCTTGCCCTGCCATTTATATAGGACAATCTTGCCCACATATTTCGATGAACTAATCCTCAGCCTTACGGACGGTCGAGATTGGCCTATTGCCAATCCGCGATATGCTGAAGCTCCCTTGTTATATAGTAAAAATTTGTACTTAAAATATCCAAGATTTCTTTCTTCCATATACTTTAATAGTGAAATCACTGAGTCTCAATTTTATTATCTAACATTAACATTAATATGTACATATATACTTGCGATCACTGGCTCAAAGAACAATACTGACGCGTGGATAAATATATATTCTTAATCATAGTTTCACCGTTAGAGATGTTAATAGTCAGTGTTCTTTCTACTTCAACGATTATTGCTTTCTATCGCTGCAACAATGAAGTTCAAGCCAAACGCATCAAGGAGACATTACCCATATCAACTGACAAACAATATTGAAAGATTAGCAGAATGAATGCCATGAGAGGCAACTTCAATATCCGAGTGCACTCCATGGACATATGTGCATGCCATAGATCTCGTCCATAGGCACATAGTTCAAAGATGCAATCTTGTAAATCTTCCCCTCGCCAACAACCAACCATTGTGAAATTTCTCAGAAGTTTGCCATGCTATGAACAGTTTATCAGGCTGTATACAGAGGTAGAGTGGCACTACTAGAAGTAACTAGTAGCTACGATGATTTCCTATGATTAACTACTATAATATTTAAGTCGTCCGCCTTTTATAGGTAGCGTTGGTTTAGAAATCTGAGGAAATTTTTTGTTCAACAAAATTTGGATTTTTTTGGAGCTGGTCGCTACCAGCCAATGTATAGGGCGCGACCAGGCTTTAGGTCAATATGGGTTTGGTCGCCATCGCCTCTGAGGCAAGGTGCGACCTTGTTTCGATAGAAGCAAAAGTTTTTGGGTTGGTTTTTAAGCAAGATAAAGTGGAGATCTAAATCAGAAAGGGGAAGCCTATTGCCAATAGTAGATCCATGGCGTTTAGCAGCAATCTGATATGAGAGTGTCATGAGGACCAATTTTAACAGGTAAGAATTATGATATATGGTATATTAAGATGAAAAAATTTATCCGGTCTGAAAATTGTTGGGAAACAATAATTAAAGGGTTTAGAGACGACAGACCCAATTGATCTACAAACAATAATAAATGCATAGATAAATATTGTCAGAGAACTCAGGAAAAATGATAGCAAAGCCCTATGGCTCATCCAACAAGGGTTAGAGGAATATATTTTCCCCAAAGTAGTAGCAACAAATCATGCCAAACATGCATGAGATACTCTTCAAACCACCTATCGAGGAATAGATAAAGTAAAAAATGCAAAGTTTCAGACACTTAAGAAGCGTTTTGAGACTCTTTGGATGAATGATTCATATTCTATGGATTATTTTATGACCCATGTCACTAGCATCATCAATTAGCTCGCATGTGTTGGGTTGTTATATTCTTTGCAGTTAAATTCTAGTTGAGATGGATGGACTGACAGTTGAAGGTCGAGGTGGTTCAACCGGGTAAAGTCAAAGTCGAAGACATCGACAACAAGTCGAAGGTCGAGGTGGTTCAACTGGGTAAAGTCGAAGGTCTAGGTGGTTCAACTGGGTAAAGTCGATTTCGAAGACATCGACAGCAAGTCGAAGAGGTCAATCGACAAGAGGTCGACATGCATGCATGTGGCAACCGATTGAATACTGAATAAAGGTCGACTGATATTCGATTGGTAATCCGGCTTAGTAGTCGACTGTAATAGAATCCCGATATTCACGGGATTTGTAGCCAATGATCGACGTGGATATGTAACCATCTTTGGATGCCTTTTCTTTAGGGTTTTTCCTACTATAAAGCCTATAAAGAAGGCGTGTTATAATGTTGTAAAAGATAATAGCTAATAAATGATTTAGAGGTTATTGGTCATGCAAATGTAAGTTGAATTGGCTACATGGTTGTTCTTGTGTAAAGCAAGAAGGTATGATGTCAATTGTGCCTTAGGTGTGGACTAAGGTTAGGCATGTAACCTTTTATTCTAAATGAATAAGACAACAAGAGAGCATAATGCTCAAGGAATGTTTGTTTTTCCAATTGGGTTTCCAGGGTAAAATCTTTGTGTACTGTGTGTTTGCTTTTTCATTTACTTTCTTGTTTAAATATTTCTTCCTATCTTCTGCTAGGTTTAGTGTGGAAGTGTTCCTCATTTCATAACACGTGGTAACAAAGTTTGGATTAACAACCTTGGATTTGAGTGAAACCCTAGGTTCAACAAGAGTTGTAAGTCATAAATCTTTAAAGATTGTGTTAAAGAATGATGAGCAACTTGAGAATAGAGATCGAAAATTCAATGGCTAGAATGTTGAGTTTTGGAAGCTTAAAATTGAAGATCTCCTTGTAGATCGAGAACAATGGGGAAAAATCTAAGAATGTGCCATTCCGGCAGGTATGTCAACGAAAGAATGAGAGAAAATCTAGAGAAGGGCGAGGAGTATGATTCGACTTTGTCTTGCAGATTTGGTACTGCTAAATGTCTTAGGTGAAGATTCAATCAAGAAACTATGGGACAAGTTGGGAAGCTTGTACCATTTGAAATCCCTGGTAAATAAGTTTCTCAGAAAGAAATAGTATCTTTTGAGGATGAGTGAGGGTAGTTCGGTGACTGAGCATTTAAATGTGTTTAATACCATTATAAGCCAATTATCTTCTATGGATATTAAAATCATCGAGATGGAAAAATGTGTTAGCCCATTATATTCTTTGTCAGACTCCTAGGATAACTTAGTCATGGTTATAGGGAGTAATACAACCACATTAGCGCTAGAAGACGTGGTTTCATTTCTACTGTCAAAGGAAACGAGAAGGAAGAGATGGAAGAATCAACCAAAGATGCATTAGTGGTGAGAGGTCGACCAGTTGACAAAGATAAAGGCGAATTTTCCGGTAGAAAGTCTAAGTCAAAGGGTAGATCTAAATCTCCTGTTTATTCAATGAGAAGATGATGAAAATGTGGTAAAGTTGGGAATTACAAAAGAGACTACAAGTCAAAGGCAATGGAAGTCAGTACAAGATCTGAGGAGAAGCATTCGACTGAGAGAAATACGACTCAAGATAAGGGAGATGATGTGTACCTGGCGTCAACCAGTACAAAGTCAGATCAAGATGTTTGGTTGATCAACTTAGGAGCATCCTATCATATGACACCAAATAGAGAATGGTTCTATGAATATGAACAATATGAAGGAGGAGATGTGTTCTTGGGGGAGGAATCGACAACCAAGATTGTCGGACGATAAATAGTTCAATTGATATTGTAGGATGGGAGGAGTAGAACCCTTCCAAGTGTGCTACACATTTCGGGTTTGAAAATAAACTTGATATCTATCAACAAGATGAGTGATGCAGGGGTGCACACTCTATTTCAGAAGGATTCATGCAAGATAGTCAGAGGTGTGATGGTCTTAATGAAAGGAGTTCATATTGGAACCCTATACAAGTTATTAGGGAGTGTTGACTCAACTGGATGCAACAACATCGCTATTCTAAAGTTGAATTGACTTCGAATCGACTCAACTCATCTCGAGCCAAGTCGATTCAAACCGATTCAACAAGACATCGTAAAGTCGACCCAACCATGCTATGGAACGAGAGGATGGCACGTATTGGAGAAAAAGGACTTCAAGCTATGCATAACAAAGGCATGTTCGAAGATTTTCCTGAATGTTATTTAGAAGTCGACTTTTGTGAACATTGTATATATGAAAAACAAAGCCAGGTGAGGTTCCCATTTGAAGCGACAAGGGCAAAGTGGATTCTAGAGTTGGTTCATAGTGATGTGTTTGGCTATGTTTCAGTGCCTTCACTTGGTGAATCCATGTATTATGTCTCCTTCATAGATGATTTTTCTAGGAAGACATGGATATATTTTCTGAGAAAGAATGTAGAGTTTTTCAAGAAATTCAAAGAGTTTAAATCTCTTGTAGAAAACCAGACAGATAAGATGATTAAGGTGTTGAGAACTAACAATGATGGTGAATTCTATGGAAATGAATTTGATTAGCTCTACAAGCAGTGTGGCATAGAACGCCAAAATACCACACCATATACCCCACAATAAAATGGAGTTGTTAAGAGAATGAACAGAACATTGATGGACAAGGAAAGGAGCATGCTCAGTGGTGTTGGGCTAGCAAAATAAGTCTAGGTGGAGGCAATCGACACTGCAAAATATCTATTGAATATGTCTCCTTCATCGACACTAGTTGACACAACTCCACATGAGGTATGGTTTGGTAAAATTTCTACGATTTCACATCTCAAAGTATTTGGCTATGATGCATTTGTGCATGTTCCCAAGGAAAATAGGAGCAAGCTAGACAAGAAGGAAGTCAAGTGTATTTTCATTGGATATAAAGAAAGAATAAAATGATATAAGCTCTGGGATCTTGCATCGAGGAAAACACTGTACAATCGAGATGTGGTCTTCAGAGAAGTTAGAAGTAAGTCCGATCCTGAAGAAATTGTTCAAACAAATAATTATTTAGAGAAGGTGCGGTTTGAACTGAGGAACGAAGAAGATGATTCAGTTGACTCCACTGAATCAGAAGAAGAGGTGGAGCAACCAAACCCAATAGTAAAGAGGTTAGAATGAGTAAGAAAACTAGTTGAAAGTTATAGTTTTCCCGACTTCCGTTTTGCATTCGTGTTAACTTCCACCAACAATGAGCCCAAGTCGGTCGAGGAGGAAGTTGACTCAATAGAGGGAAAACTCTGGAAGGATGTCATGGTTGAAGAGATCGAATCCTTGCACAAGAATGAGACATGGGACTCAGTCAAATTACCTAGTGGAAGAAAGCATGTCAGTAGCAAATGGGTATTCAAGAAGAATATGAACGCATCAGGTCAAGTCGAGAAATTCAAGGTTCGACTGGTAGCGAAAGGATAGCCCCAAGTCGAAGGATTCGACTTTGGTGAGATTTTTTCCCCTGTTGCAAAATTAACTTCCATTAGATTACTAATGTCTCTCGCTGCAACATTTGATCTAGAAATAGAACTAATGGATGTAAAGACAATGTTCCTACATAGGGACCTAGAAGAAGACATATACATGAAACAACCTAAAGGATTTGTAGTAAAGGGAAAGAAATATTTGGTGTGCAAACTGAAAATATCCCTTTATGGTCTAAATAAATCACTGAGTATGTGGTACCAAATGTTTGACATATACATCCTTAGTTTGGGGTTTGTGAGAAGAAAAAATGATCATTGTATATATTCCAAAGAAGAAGGTGGGAATTTCATATATGTAGCATTGTATGTCGATGACATGTTGCTGATTGGAAACAACATGAATGCAATAAAGGAGGTGAAGAATCATCTATCCTCCAAGTTCGACATGAAAGATCTCAATGCAACGATCTTCAATCTAGGAATGGATATCAAGAGAGATCAAACAACTAGAAAGATCTGGTTGAACCAGAAGAAGTGTATTGAAACATTCTTGAAATGTTTCAACATGAAGGATTGCAAATATGTGAAGGTGCCAATTCCTATGGGAGCAAGGCTAACTATTGAACAATGTCCAAGGACATAGGAGGAAATAAAGGACATGGCATGTGTTCCCTATGCAATTGTTGTTAGTAGTTTAATGTATGTGATGGTATGCACTCGACCAAACATTGCCCATGCAGTAGGAGTGTTGAGTAGATACATGTTGACACCTGGGAAGGAGCACTGGAAAACTGTCAAGAGAGTATTAAGGTATTTGTGTGGAAAAAAAGATTATGTTATATGCTACCAAGGAAAATCTGGAGATTAAAATGAAGTAAATGTGCATGGCTTTGTAGACGCTGACTGGGATGAAGATATGGATCGACGAAGGTCGACCAATGGATATGTGTTCAAGATGTTCGATGGAGCAATCCGTTGGATGAGTAAGAGACATGTGGTCGTAGCCTTGTCAACGACATAAGCTAAATACATGGCAGACACCCGTGGAAGTAAAGAAGCAATATGGTTGCAAAGGATATGTTTAGGAATCGTGTTTGAGAAAAAATCTATGAAGATAAGTTGCGATAGTCAAAGCACAATATTGCTAGCAAAGAACCCAAATTATCATTCTAAGACTAAGCACATTGATGCACAATACCGTTTCATGAGAGACATGGTGGAAAGAAACAAGGTGTTGCTGAAGAAAGTAGACACATTGGAAATTATAACAGACTCTTTGACCAAGTATGCGAGTGTTGTGAAGTTCTCTTGGTGCAAAGATGCAATGAGAATTGTGTTGGCCAACTGAGAGGGGGGGTGAATAAGTTGTCACCGTGCTTAAACAATTATTCTTCTTTTAAAATATTTACAAGGCACTCAATGATGATCACAATAATGCAGGGAAATGAACAATGGCACATTCAACATCAGTCACATATATGAGAAGCACAAAGACAAAAATTTCCCAAGGAAACCCATACAGGGTAAAAAACCTCTTCTTCTTTATATGATAAGTATTATTTACATTCTTTACATTATCATACATTTGAGCACCAACTCATTGTGAGGCTACAAACTCTGTTTTGCAAGCTGCAACTTTCTGAGAGCACCAACTCTCTTTTTTTCTCTAGCACCCATTAGAAGGAAGCACCAACTCCCTAGTTTCTCTAGCTCCAACTAGAAGGAAGCACCAACTCCCTGGTTTCTCTAGCACCAACTAGAAGGAAGCACCAACTCCCTGGTTTTTTCTAGCACCAACTAGAAGGAAGCACCAACTCCCTGTGTTCAAGCCCCCACTTGAACCTCTGAGGACACCAGTCCTCCCTAGCACCTCCCAACCTCCCTGATTATCAATCTTTGCTACTGAAACTCATTACAGTGATACAATGTTCAACAATGGCTTACCAGACTCATCACCGTTCTGTTGCATTTCGTTGCTCCGTCTGCCTCACTGCCTTCCTGCACACATAACTTGCGCTGTCTGTACTTCTGCCTTTTATGCTCTGTGCATCATGTCCATTCACTGCACAGTTCCTCTTCTGTTCAATTCAGCTGCTGCACTCTCCTCCTTCACGCATGAATTACCTCCAACAATAGAAACCACAACCACTTCCAGCAACAACAACAACCGCATCTCTTCTCTGTACAATGTATTTATAGATTTTGAGCACCTTGTGCATGCAATGTGCGCAATTCCTCTGCATATTCACACCATGCCGTTATCCTCCACAACTCGAGTGCTCTGTCTGATCATCATCGTGACTCTTCAACTTCTCTGGCCCTTTTTTTTTCACTCGTTCAGCATCATTGTATGCTAGGTTGAGATTCCTCAGCCTCTCTGGTAGTTGAGACTCTTCATCTTCTCTTTGACAGTCGAGCTCATTCTTTTCGTTTCAGTTACGAGCTCCAACCCTCATCCAGCTGTCAATTTCCTCCACGAATCGTCCTCATTCCACTGGAAGATTCCATGTAACTCTTCAGTTCCTCTGGTGGTTCCCACCACGCATCCAACATCACTAGGTGTTCTGCTGAGATTCCTCAACCTCTTTGGCAGTTGAGACTCCTCATCTTCTCTGGCACAGTCGATGCCTTCTGTTTTAGTTACAGACTTCAATGCTCATCCATCTGTCAATCTCCTCCATGAACAATCTTTGTTCTATTGGCTGATCCTTTGAGACTCTTCACCTCCTCTATCAATCACCTTGAAGTGTCTTCGAGTCCTCTGGTAGAACTCATCACTAGTTTCTGGCAGTTTCACTGTGTCATGCAACAATAGCCCTCCTATTATTCTCAAATTCACCTGCACCGTTGGATTAACTCTGAAGAGTATTGTCGTTATTTACCCATTTCGCACTTTCGCAATTTGGAGATTCTGTGATGAGACATCTTGAGTCTCCATGTCACGAGTTTCGAAACTCCGAAACAGAGCTTTTCTGCACTGGCTTCTTCCTTTATATGACCATGGCCATGACCAAGCGCTTATGCATAAAGTGCTTTTCACGAATTCGCATTTCGTGAATCTGGAGATGAGGCATCTCGACTCTCCAAGTCGCGATCCCTGAAACCCCGAGATGGAGATGAGATCAACGGTCCACAATCTCGATGAATCTACAGTCCAGATCTCATCGTGAATTCGCATCTTCTGATTCCTTCGATAGAAGTTCTTGTCACTCCAGATCGCGATAGGCGAAGCTCCAGGATGGAGCTTAGATCAACAGTCCAGAACCCTTGGTGATCTGACGGTCCAGATCTTATTGTGAGTTCACATCTCACGATTCTTGTGATGGGGGTTCTCGTCACTCCAAGTCGCGATACGCGAAACTTCGAGATGGAGCTTTGACATGCTCTGATCTTTTGCCATGCGTCCCTCTTGGATCAACGGTCCACGACTGTCCCCGATGGACGACCAAGATTCCTTCACAGTTTTGGGGAGTTGGATGACTCTTGGACTTATCCACCTTGTGGCTTCACCATATCTAACGGCTATGGAGCCTTCGTAGATACCCCAGATCCTACGACCCAAATCTTCTCGCGATTTCGCTGCTTTCGCGATTTCGCTGCTTCACGATTTCGTCCACCTTGCGATTTTGTCACTTCGCGATTTCGTTGTTCTTGCCATCGCTGATCTTTGCAATCGCTGTTCTTTGCAATTGCTATTCTTTCCATCAATGACAAGCTTAGTCCATGTTATCACTGAAATTTCGTCCGCACATGGCGACAAGAACTCCACATCATCAAAACAAGACTGGAGTCATTTATGGCACAGGATTAATGCCACAACATTGCAAAAAGGGTAAAAAACTATACCAAATGACCAAAAATTTGAAGGGCGCTTTACATCATCTGGGTGCGCGCGCGTATGCGCGTAATAG
>JZKD02S2039578.1:326778-417114 GCA_000966675.3 Picea glauca | reverse complement strand
TTCTCTAGCACCCACTAGAAGGAAGCACCAACTCCCTGGTTTCTCTAGCTCCAACTAGAAGGAAGCACCAACTCCTTGGTTTCTCTAGCACCAACTAGAAGGAAGCACCAACTCCTTGTTTTTTTCTAGCATCAACTAGAAGGAATCACCAACTCCCTGTGTTCAAGCCCCCACTTGAACCTCTGAGGACACCAGTCCTCCCTAGCACCTCCCAACCTCCCTGATTATGAATCTTTGCTATTAAAACTCATTACAGTGATATAATTTTCAACAATGGCTTACCAGACTCATCACTATTCTGTTGCATTTCATTGCTCCGTCTGCCTCACTGCCTTCCTGCACACATAACTTGCGTTGTCTATTCTTCTTCCTTTTATGCTCTGTGCGCCATGTCCATTCACTGCACAGTTCCACTTCTGTTCAATTCAGTTGCTGCACTCTCCTCCTTCACACATGAATTACCTCCAACAACAACAACCATAGCCACTTCTAGCAACAACATCAACTGCATCTCTTCTCTGTACGGTGTATTTATAGCTTTTGAGCACCTTGTGCGTGCAATGCGTGCAATCCATCTGCATATTCACACCGCATCATTATCCTCCACAACTCGAGTTCTCTGTCTGATCATCATCGTGATTCTTCAGCTTCTCTGCCCCTTTTTTTTTCTCACTCGTTCAACATCGCTGTATGCTAGGTTGAGATTCCTCAGGATCTCTGGCAGTTGAGACTCTTCGTCTTCTCTGTGACAGTCGAGATCATTCTTTCTGTTTCAATTATGAGCTCCAACCCTCATCCAACTGTCAATTTCCTCCACGAATCGTCCTCATTCCACTGACAGATTCCATGTAACTCTTTAGCTCCTCTGGTGGTTCCCACCACGCGTCCAACATCACTGGGTGTTCTGTTGAGATTCCTCAACCTCTTTGGAAGTTGAGACTCCTCGTCTTCCCTGGCACAGTCGAGATTATGCCTTCTGTTTTAGTTACAGACTTCAATTCTCATCCATCTGTCAATCTCCTCCATGAATAGTCTTTGTTCTACTGGCTGATCCCTTGAGACGCTTCACCTCCTCTGTCAATCACCTCGAAGTGTCTTCGAGTCCTCTGGTAGAAATCATCACTGGTTTCTGGCAGTTTCACTGTGTCATGCAACATTATCCCTCTTATTATGCTCAAATTCACCTGCACCGTTGGATTAACTCTGAAGAGTATTGTCATTATTTACCCGTTTCACACTTTTGCAATTCAGAGATTCTGCGATGAGACATCTTGAGTCTCCATGTCACGAGTTTTGAAACTCCGAAACAGAGCTTTTCTGCATTGGCTTCTTCCTTTATATGACCATGGCCATGACCATGCGCTTATGCATAAAGTGCTTTTCATGAATTCGCATTTCATGAATCTGGAGATGAGGCATCTCAACTCTCCAAGTCTCAATCCCCAAAACCCCGAGATGGAGTTGAGATCAATGGTCCACGATCTTGATGAATCTACGGTCCAGATATCATCATGAATTCACATCTCACAATTCCTTCGATAGAATTTCTTGTCACTTCAGATCGCGATAGGTGAAGCTCCAGGATGGAGATTAGATCAACGATCCAGAACCCTTGGTGATCTGACGGTCCAGATCTTATCGTGAGTTCGCATCTTGCGATTCTTTTGATGGAGGTTCTCTTCACTCCAAGTCGTGATACGCGAAACTTCGAGATGGAGCTTTGACATGCTCTGATCTTTTTCCATGCGTCCCTCTTGGATCAACGGTCCACGACTGTCCCCGATGGACGACCAGGATTCCTTCACAGTTTTGGGGAGTTGGATGACTCTTGGAATTATCCGCCTTACGGCTTCACCATATCTAATGGCTACGGATCCTTCGTAGATACCCTATATCCTACGGCCCAAATCTTCTCACAATTTTTCCACTTCGCGATTTTGTCCACCTTCGCGATTTCATCCACCTTGTGATTTCATCACTTCGCGATTTCGCTATTCTTGCCATCGCTGTTCTTTGCCATCGCTGATCTTTGCAATCATTTTTCTTTGCAATTGTTGTTCTTGCCATCAATGACAAGCTTACTCCCAACTGTAAACCTTCCAACACATTGCTACCTTGGGTTTGTGAACGAGAGTTCATAGATCTATTGGTTTCAACAAAGAAAAGAACAAGTGGGAGAATGTTGGGTTGTTATATTCTTTGCAGCGAAAGTCTAGTTGAGGTGGATCGATTGACAATCGAAGGTCGAGGTTATTCAACTGGGTAAAGTCAAATTCAAAGACATCGACAAAAAGTCGAAGGTTGACGTGGTCTGACCAAGTAAATTTGAAGTCAAATACATCGATAGTAAGTCGAAGGTTAATGTGGTTCAACTAGGTAAAGTCAAAGTTGAATAAACTGACAACAAGTCGAAGAGGTTAACCGACAAGAGGTCGATAGGCGAGCATGTGGCAACCGACTGAAGACCGAATGAAGGTCAAATGATAATTCGAATTGGTAGTCGACTGTAACAAAATATCAAGATTCATGGGATTTGTAGCCAATGATCTGCGTGGATCTGTAACCATCTTTGGGTGCCTTTTCTTTGGGGTTTTTCCTACTGTAAATCCTATAAATGAGGCATGTTGTAATGTTGTAAAAGATAATCGCTAATAAATGATTTAGAGGTTGTTGGTCATGCAGATGTAATCCGAATTGGCTACAGGGTTGTTCTTGTGTAAAGCAAGAAGGTATGATGTCGATTGTGTCTTAGGTGTGGACCAAGGTTAGACATATTACCTTTTGTTTTGAATGAATAAGACAACAAGAGAGAAAAATTCTCAAGGAATGTTGGTTTTCCCATTTGGGTTTCTAGGGTAAAATCTCTGTGTACTTTGTGTTTTCTTTATCATTTACTTTCTTGTTTAAATCTTTCTTCCTCTCTTATTCTAGGTTTAGTGTGGAAGTGTTCGTCATTTCCTAACAACACGGAGAAGACATTCAAGATGAAAAAGTATTTAAGAAGGTACTTTGAAGCCTTCATGATAAATTTAATATGGTCGTGGTATCCATAGAAGAGTCGAAAGACCTGTCAACACTGACAGTTGAAGAACTCATAGGATCTCTGTTAACTCATGAGAATAGGTTTAGTTGAAATACTGAATCTTTGGAGAATGCATTTCAGTCTTGGGTCTCCATAAGAATAGGTATAGGTCGAGGGAATAGAAGTAGAGACAGACAAGGAATAGGATTCTCTCAAACAGGGGATAGGCCAACTTCAGAATATTCACAATAGAGTGAGAAGTCAGAACAACCACATAGATACTCTCAGAATCAAAGGGGGGGAGGTAGAAATTTCAATAATTTAAGGTGGATTGAAAAATCAAGGATCTAATGTATTATTGCAAGAAATTTGGTCACTATGAAAGTGAATGCAGAAAGAAGTAAGCATATTTGAATAGGGGCAGAGCAAATGTTACCAACACTGAGGAAGGAACATCTGAATCAATGTTCTTCTCATGCCAAGTCATAGAAGAAGCAAGCAATAGCCATGATCTCTGGTTGCTGGATAGTGCCTGCAAAAATCATATGACATGTAACAAATATTTGTTTCCTAGTTTAGATAGCTTTGTCACATCTCAAATTAAATTGGGAGATGATTATCAAAGGAATTTTTTAGGCTAAGGTATAGTTTCTGTATTAACCAAACAAGATGAAAAGAAGGATATTCTTGATGTTTATTATGTACCTGATCTTAGACATAATCTGATTAGTGTAGGCCATATGCATGAACATGGTTATAAGGTCATTTTTGAAGGTTCCAAGTGTACAATCTTGGACAAACCACACAGTAAGAAAATAATATCTACAATACAAATGACCAAAAATATAATGTTTCCTTTGATATTGAGAAATCTTAATTTGTCACAGTGATACGCCAAAAATGTATCAATCTCAGATGAGACTTGGTTGTGGCATCTTAGATATGACCATTTACCATTTAGTAGTCTCAATATTTTACAACATAATTCTATGGTGAAAGGTATTCCCATTATAAATGAACAATACAAATCTTGTGAGAGTTGTATTTTGGCCAAACACTAAATGGATAGTTTTCCCGATGCTTCCTACAGAGAAAAAGAACACCTCGAGCTGGTGCATACTGACCTTTGTGGTCCAATGCAAAATCAGACAATATGAGGACGATTTTATTTTCTAACATTCATTGATGATTTTAGCGAGAAAGATTGGGTGTATTTTCTCAAGCACAAATCAAAGTCATTTGAAAAATTCAGAGAATTTAAATCTATGATAGAGAAACAGAGTGGGAAGTACATCAAAGTACTTAGATCAGATCGAGGAGGTGAGTATGATTCCAAAGAATTTGCATCATATTTCAAGTGACATGGGATCAAGAGACAATTAACCACAAGATACACTCCACAACAAAATGGTCGAGTAGATGAAAGGAAGAATCAGACAATAATGAATATGGCCAGAAGTATGATGAAGGAAATTTTTTTGTCAAATGAATACTGGGGTGAAGTGATGGCATTCTCAGTTTATATTTTGAATTTGTCACCAACTAGCAGTGTGAAAAATAAAGTCCCTCAAGAAGCTTGGAGTGGTATGAAATCTAGTGTTTCTCATTTTAAAGTTTTTGGCTGCATGGCTTATGCTCATGTTTTTGAAGAGCCAAGGAGAAAACTTGATGATAGAAGTGAACAATGTATATTTATTATATATAGTGAGTAGTCTAAAGCATATAGATTGTACAATCCTATTACTAAGAAGTTGATAATAAGCAGAGATGTTAAATTCCAAGAAGATAAATCTTGTGATAACTAAACAAAGGAAATAATTGTAGATCATATTCCTTCTATATAGGAAGATAAACATGTGGAAGCTATAGGACAACAATATTCTCCACCAAGACTTCCAAGATTGCAAGTACAAGGCCAAGGAGAACAAACAAAGCATAGATCTTCTTCTTCTTCTAGTAATGATTCAGATCCCACTATAGCAAATTTAAAGAACCATAAAACAAGAAGATTGAGAGAAATTTATGAGCATAATGATGACATGGATCAACAAGCACATTTTTCTTTGTTATCCTGTCAGCCAATATATTTTGAAGAAGCAGTCAAGGAAGAAAAATGGGTTCATGCAATGAATGAAGAAATTGAAGCAATTGAAAGAAACAACACATTGGATTTTGTAGATCTCCCTACAGGTAAAACTAACATTGGAGTTAAATGGGTTTATAAGGAAAAATTCAATGAGAAAGGCAAAGTAGAGAAGAACAAGGAAAGACTTGTAGCAAAAGGGTTTGATCAACAACCCGATATTGATTATGGAGAAATATTTGCTCGAGTAGCACATTTGGATATTGTCAGAGCAATTTTGGTAGTTGTAGCCCAAAACAAATGGACAGTCTATCAAATGGATGTTAAATCAACCTTTTTAAATGGAATTTTAGAGGAAGAAGTTTATGTGGATCAACCACCAGGATTCCAGATCAGAGGTAAAGAGTACAAAGTGTATATATTGAAGAAAGCACTGTACAGTTTGAAGCAAGCTCCAAGAGCTTGGTAAGACCACATTGATTCTTGTTTACTCAACATTGGGTTCAACAAGAGAAACAATGAGCCCATGCTTTACACCAAAAGAGATCAGAAAGGTAATATTTTGATAGTTTGTCTCTATGTTGATGACATTATTTATAAATGAAATTTGTTGTTGAATGAATTCAAAGCAGTCATGCAAAGTGAATTTGAAATGACTGATCTTGGTCTTATGAAATATTTTCTGGGAATTGAAGTTGATCAATTTGCAAAAGGGATTTTTATTTGTGAGCAAAAACATGCCACATATATTTTGAAAAGGATCAAAATGAACAAATGCAAGCCAACATATACATCAATTTCAACAAGTACGAAACTAAGTAAACAAGATGAAGGAACAACAATTGATTATACTTTGTATAAGAGGCTTGTAGGTAGCCTCATGTATCTTACAACTACTCGACCAGATATCATGTATGCAGTGAGCTTAACTTCGAGATTTATGGAAAATACCAAAATCTCTCATGGGAAAGTTGGAAAAATAATCTTGAGGTATATTGTAGGTACAACAGATTATGGAATTTGGTATTCCAATTCAGAAAATGAATCACTTGTTGGATATACAGAGAGTGATTTTGCAGGTAGCGTCGATGATAGGAAAAGTACTTCTAGGTACACATTTAATTTGGGTACATGTTTAATTTCATGGGATTCTAAGAAACAATCCATCATCACAATATCTTTAGTAGAACTAGAGTATGTGGTAGTAACTTCAACATCGTGTCATGAAACTTGGTTGAGAAGGATCCTTAGTGATATAACACATGAAGATAATGAGCCAAATCCTATATTTTGTGACAACAGTTCAACAATTGGATTATCTAAAAATCACGTGTTTCACCACAAGAGTAAAATCATGTGTTTCACATGAGTTGTCATAAGTCATAATAAGTTGTAATTGGGTTTTTGGGATAAACAAAATAGGGTTTTGAGCCCTAGAATTTAAGTGTAGATATGGAATGGGTTGGGAAGAATAGGGGTTCCTCTCTGTTGTTGGTTTGGTGTTGTCAGGTTCTGTCGTGAGGAAAGTGAGAGAGTAGACTGAGAATGAAGGGGTTTTTGTATGAATGTTAGGGAGAAGTTGCAGTGAGAAAGGATTTCATTGCAAATCTACAAGGCAAGATGGAGAGAGAGAGAAAGATAACATGATGTATCTATTGTAAGCGCAGTGTGCAAGCCCAAGACGATTACAACACGAATAATAAAGAAGCCAGTCATTGTGGACGTAGCCCAAAGTTGGGTGAACCACATTAATTACTGTGTTTTCTTGTCTTTATGTGATTGGTCATGAATATTCTCTTTATTCATGTTGGATTAGATTTTTTTCTTACATGATCCCTGCACAATAGTTATGAATATTACAAAACTATGGTTATGTTGCAATATGAAGTATAATGGTACTATATAACTGAATTCACTAAATAATCAAGGAGGAACAAATAAAATATAATGCACACAGAACAAATAAGTAAGAATGATTAAGATGATCACCTCCCATTCCCTCATTACTGCAGAAACTCAGTTCCTGCAGCCCCAATAGATGCCTTGGGTGATAATTTACTTGTATGCAGGTGATGTCGAAAGGGCATGTGTCTGAAGGGTTTTCTTGGTTAAGATAACTTGAATCTAGGGTCTTGTAACCGCGCGCCAACAAGATATTTTTATGTATTTGCATTTTAGTCTTTCATATGAATATGGAGAAGCGTTTAACAACTCCATTGTTTTGTGCGTATACTCTGTTTTCAAATGCTCGCCTCTTCTTGAACTTGAACAACTATAGGAGTCAAAACTATAGCTCCCTTCCCAAATAATATATTTCATCTCCGACATGATTGTTATGCGACCCCTCTTTGTCTATGCAACCAAGGGCATCTATTGCTCCATTAAGTGAAAGCTCACAGATTCCTAGAGACCCATTTCTGCAATACCACCCATTAAATCCTTGACTTTCTAATGGTCATCTTCCCTAGTCTTCGACAATGTTCTCTTGATTTTATGTAGTTGAAATTTGTAAAATTCACAATAGCCCCTACAAATTTGTATCAATTGGTAACAGATATGGCAACATAATTCATAACAACCCAATGGTCTAATCATTGAAGAAGCCGAGATTTCTTAAATTGGTAATTATTTAAATGGATAAGGAGGAAATAAACTCGCTCCATTAAAATTGATATATTTTTTAGCATGTTTGTGACATGTGGGACTAGCTTTGGTTGAGAAACTGTTACCCAGGGGCATCTAAGTCATCAAATTCACTCAAGATGGCACCCTTCCTGACCACACCAACCTTTAGTATGGTTGGATTTTTTTGTTTCTCTTCCGCATAACAACGTGTTTCAAACTTGGATTTCCATGCAGAACAAGACCCATCGAAACCAATCACTCTTTCAAAATTTGACAAATTGATAATTATTTTCAATGCAAAACCCTTTTTTATTTTCCATTACAAATTATAGTGAACTTCTTATGCTTTCATTACAATATTGACTAACTTTTCACGGCCGTCCAAACATAACATTGCATTTTTTTAGTGTTTTAACGATCCATTGCCCAGTACTCTTGAGTCTTCTCTATTCATTTTGTTCATACCCACTTAGATGCAAGGAACTTGATTCCTATCCAAGTCTCCTGTCTCATGCAAGAACAAAGCAACTTCTTCCATCATGGTAGGCCATCAAAACTAAATCGAGTATGATTAATATTAACAAAAAAAAACATAAAAAATAAATCGATTTCTACTTTGCAATAAATCATTCTTTAATACCTTAAATTTCAAATGAAATATTATTTCCAACCTTATTTAAATATTATCAAAACCTTTGGATCAAAACCTAAATATTCTTTTCAATCTAATTTAAACATTATTAACATCTTTGAAAAATAACCCATTTCCTCCTTACACAACACATCCAAGGTGCTTCTCCTGAAATTCCTTCCTCTAATTGCCAACTTCCAAGAAAATCCTTATCTTGTATTAGTTTTTATTTTATATTTGACAATCCAAAAATAAAATGTCAATGAATTTTCAAGGAGTTCCTTATCTTGTACTAGTTTCAACAATTCAAAATTACAATTTCACTAAAATTTTTATAATGAAATTTAAGTGATGTCAAAGTGGAAAAATTCAACTTCCTGAAATAGCCTAACAACATACATTAATATGAGAAATTGATAGTTCACGACCACTACTACTATAACCCCAAGCATGCTAACACAACCCCTCAGGTGACACTGATGACAAGTTATTATTATTATTATTATTATGTAAAAATAAATTTATAATGTAAAGATTTATTTTTATTTTATGCTTTTTCTATTAATATGTATTTTATTATAATGATTATCAAAAATAATTAATTATATTTTATCAATTAAAAAGTTAAAAAATAAGTGTTATCATTTTTACATAGATTATTATAAATATGTATTATAATAAAAAACAATTTGTTTATTAGTATGGAGTTTTTGGTATTACAATGACTTACGCTCAAATTTTGGTGGGCATGTTGCTTTCTTGTATTCAAATTTTGGTGGGAATGTTCCTTCCTTGTATGAAGTTTTCCAATTGTGGTAATTAATCTTGGACCTCGTGTCTGCCTAGGCTAGGGACTATAGCTTCTGCTAGCGGTCAACACCCGTTGACTAAGTATTACATGGTGCGTTTTGTTCTATTAATGGATATGTTTTGGTGTGTTTACAATCATAAATTTTTGTATTTTCATATTAATTTAAGAACTATTAAGATAGGAAAGCTCTGCTAAATATTATAGTTCCATAAAAAAGGCCCATATCTTCCACCTACTTGGAAAGAGGTCAGGCCCTACTGGGCACCAATCACACAATGTACTACATTACTTCCCTTGAAAATATTTTTTTTTCATGATTATTTGGTCAAAGATTTGGGATTATTTAGTTAGGAAAGCATGATATCTAACTATTACACTTTCACAAACCACCTTCTTTGTTGGAATTATGGTAACCAATAACACCGAATTGTGTACTTGTGCTCTCTCGTTGCAATCTAAGAGAAGATTCAATGCGTTTTAATTTGAAATTTGAATTCTAATAAATCCATTGTCAGTTAATTTGAATTTTGAATTCTAATGACATTTAGTTTGAATCTTGAATGGCTATGTGGAGCTAAGAATGTCAGTGGGTAATAAGCGTGGAAGTACATTTCAGCCTTTCATGTTTGTCATTTCAAGATTAAATATTACAAAATGTGATATTATCACAAGCATATGAGAAATTCAAACGTATTACAGAATGAATTGAGTGCTTTAGCACTGTAGCTAAAAATTATAATTGAAGTAGAGTATACTTCTAATAATTTATTTAGCACTGTAGCTAAAAATTATAATTGAAGTAGAGTATACTTTTAATAATTTATTTAGGGAATGTATAATTCATGCAAAATCACTGATTGAAATTGTATTTTTCTGAAATTAAATAGTTAGATTGAATATTATTAATTTATTGAAAAATTGAATTCATTATAGTGGTTTACAATGTTGCATTAATGGAATTGATGAGATGACAGCCATAAAATTTTAAACTTTTGTTTAGGTTAGATTAAACACTAAGTGTCTTTCTTGGTGAGTATATATATATAAGTGCCTTTTTTGGTGAGTATATACATATGAAGTATATTTGAAACAAGTATTATAGATTGAATTTAAATACATATAATAACCTTTTTTTTAGTTAAAATTTGAATGTAAATTAGTAATTTTTATTTTAATGCAAATGTATTAACAAAGTAGTGAAAGTAATGATTATAATTAAATGGTAATTACTACAAAATATCTAGACAGTGTAAGATAGAAAATTTACTTACCTTCTAATTTCAAAATTAAAAGTTTAATCTATCACCAATAGTGACCTGAAATAAGTTCTACATGTGTAAGATAGAAAATTTACTTACCTTCTAATTCCAAAATTAAAAATTCAATCTATCACCAACAGTGACTTAAAATAAGTTCTACATATATATGACATATGTTTTCTATTTAGAAGTACGTGAGGAATTCTTTGAGATTAATGGTAAATATATATAAAGAATACTAAAAATTGATTAAAACTCCACTTTACGATGTCTTCTACATTACATGTTGACTCAATTATAGGTAGGAACGCTAATAGATAGTTTAGTGGAATTTTGTACGATTTTTTTTGGAATAGTTTTGAACAACTTAGACAAGATAATCATATGCCATGATGTGAGAACACTCAATAGTAATTTTCATATAGTTTTTAATGGATTAATGTCCTCACTTCTTCCCATGGCAAAGCTTACTTTATGCAGCTATATAGTTCAATCTTAGTTCAAAAGTTTTATTAAATATTTATTTATGTCATCTATATAGTCCATTCCTAGTTCAAAAACTTTATTAAATATTTATTCTTGTATTTTGCTTCTAATTTGTCTATTTCTTTTGCCATACTATATAATCAATTCCTAGTTCAAAAGTTTTATTAAATATTTATTTATGCTAGCTATATAGTCCATTCTTAGTTCAAAAGCTTTATTAAATATTTATTCTTGTATTTTGCTTTTAATTTGTCTATTTCTTTTGCCATACATGTTTTTTTGCCAGGTGTTTATTGATTGTTTGACTTTCTAGCAGTTTAATTATGCATTTATAAAGAACCATATTGGTTGACTTTAATACCCATCCAATGAAGAAAGCTACTTACAACTTTTCCCAATCAAAGTCGTAGAAAATCATATTACCCTCTCTGATGTATTCACTATGATGCAAAAACTAACCTTACTTACAACTTTTCCTAATCAAAGTTGTAGACAATCATATTACCCCCTCTCATGTATTTGTTATGATGCAAAAACTAACCTTAAAAAGACTAACCTTACTACCAAGGCTGATGTATTCACTATGATGCAAAAACTAACCTTACTTACAACTTTTCCCAATCAAAGTCGTAGACAATCATATTACCCCCTCTGATGTATTCGCTATGATGCAAAAACTAACCTTACTACCAAGGCTAATGTATTCACTATGATGCAAAAACTAACCTTATTACCAAGGCAAGGACTAGCTTCTTTGCAGCTATTTCTCTTGTTGATGTAACCTTCAAGAAAATCATTGTAGTGACATTGGTAAACAACCACATTCTTCTCTTTAAGTGTAGGAAGCTATTAATATATGTAACTTTTAGATAGAATATTATTGATGTAACCTTCAGGAAAATCATTGTAGTGACATTGGTGAACAACCATATTATTCTCTTTAAGTGTAGGAAGCTAGAACATGCTTGTTTTTTAGTTTACTCTTTGTAAAAACACAAAATATCATTTAAAAAGTAATACTTCCCACTCTCATACATAGTAAAATGTGCTTGAACTTATGTAGAGCTTCACTCTACTTGATGTTTGTCAAGTAAATTAGTGTTCAATTTTCAAGTAGACCTATTCTCATCATATTCAAGAATTAGATAATGAAAATATGACTTTGACAAAACATAATAAGGTGCTTCTGAGAAGGCTAATGTCACTCAATAGAGATATTGTAAATCAACAAACCTAAAGGTTTATAGGATTATTCCCAAATTATCTTTTTTTTTTTTTTTTTTAGTAAATTGGAAACTTATATTACCTTCAAGAAAAAGAGTACCAAATGCATATCATTTGACCTAGTACGTGGACTTCCAAAAATGGAAACCAGTGCCAACACCAGGTTGCATATAACGTTGTATGTCTACTTTGTGGGGCCAAATTAAAAAGTATAAAATTGTTGGGATGGCTACATGATAAGCTGGGATATGTAACATGCCTGTATACTACAAAAACTGAATTTAAGAGGTAAGCAAAAAACATGGCTAAATATTGGAGTTAAACACCAGACTAACTGCTACCACCATCACTATGAGGACGAACATGCTCAGATGGAGTGCACAAACATTGGCGATGGTAGACTGGACAAGGAGGGAAAGGATGCTATCTAGATAACAAGTCTAGGAGGTTAGCGAGGCAATGGTCCATCATCTCCTGGTGAAAATGATGATATGAAATATCCCTATGGAGTTCAAAGATCAACTAGAGCTGGTATTGATAGAACTGAGGTGGAGAATTATGCTCATTCATTCTGCTGGAATGTTCCACTGATGTCTGAGAGATACTTCCTATTACATTGTTATGAACCAAAGTGTTAGGAGCATCTATAGGAGACCTTCTTGTTGAGGGCAAGGTTGGAATTGCCGAATTTTCCTGAATTTTTTTAGGTGGAAGTTCCTCTTCCACAATGGCATATCCCCAAACCTCCTCATCGTGTTGGCTAGATGCAAGGGAAGAGGAAAGCAAAAAAGAATCAAAGAGGCTGGATAGGGGGAGAGGTGAAGAGAAACGACTTGATGAGCCACGATATGAAGTTGAATCCTTACAGGGTTTTCCTCATTCACGAGGAATCCTGCTTAGAAAGGCTGGAAAGAACCATAGGGGGATTCAGGAAAGATCGAAAACAAGCAAGAGACAAATGACAATGAAGAAGAGACGGAGGGAAATGGATATGAATTTACTAGTGGGAGTGAGAATGAGAGAAAAATACAGCCAAGGCGGTGAAATAAGGGTGATGGAGAGGGTCGAGGTCCATGAAAAATATATTGCACTACCATAAATGACATTCAACACTTTTGTACCAGGGTTAACTGCGCTATCCATTGAAGATACTTGAAATTTAATGCTACACATGGGAGAAAGAACGCAGAGGTGAGGCTTGCTTAAATGAAACATCTTGGGTAGGGGGCCAAGCACATGGAGGGGATGCCGACATCCAGGTGTCATGATGAATCTCATGGCTAGGTGGAACCCCATCCAGGGAATTGCATTCCAATTGCACCATGTCAAAGAAATCCTGAAGTAAGGGGGGAGGAGACTGTTGAGTGGATTGGATATAAAGGTCTTACTCCCCATTGGAGACTCCAATGTTGGCAAGTTTATCCATGATTTTATTGGCTTCTTTTCTAACATGGGAGGGAATGTGACCATATTTGGAGTCATCAAATATTTGAGAAGTTCCAAAGTGATAAGGAGACTCAAACTAGGAGAGATATTTGTGGGAGTTGATCCATACATGAGCTTCATGAATAGAGAAATGATAATATTGGAGTCCCCTTCCACAACTATATTTTTATATCCTATGTGGGGTGAATATTGAATTCCTCGAAGGAGGCCCCAAAGTTTCTTTGAATTATTAGTGTCGTGACCCAGACTACCTACCAAGATGTGAGTTATTTTTCCATTGATATCTTTGAAGACCACTCCAAATCGAGTTGGTCTGGGGTTTCCCTTAGAAGCATCATCAAAGTTCATTTTGTGGTAACCCCTTGATGGTCTTTTCCGAGTGATGGGGCTGTGAACAACATTGGTTAGATGAAAAATGGAGATCCGGGCTTGATTAAGATTTAGGTTCCAATTAGAGAGGATGACGTGTTCCTGGGGTTCACAAGAGAGATCATCTTCATTCCATTTATGAGATCTAATTGTTTCCCGGATGTTTTCACATATTTTGAGCCACACATGGGAATTTGTAGATTGTTGAGGGTGGAAGATTCTTCTGTTCCTTTCTTTCTAGATTTGTAAGACTATGAAGTTAGCAAGTAATTGCCAAATCTTGTTCAGAACTGAGCTTTTGAAGGATGAAGCTCTCCAACCTTCAAGGCATTGGATGCCACTTTCATTTTCCTATTCGTTTTTCTCATGGCTTGAGTAGAAAAGTCCCATATGTTGGCGCTGAAAGGACATCAATTGAGTAGGTGCTCCATGGACTCTTCTTGCTTGGAGTAGAGAGGGAAAGATGAGGGGTCGATGAATCCGTGTTTTCTGAGGCTGTCCCATGTCAAGATACAATTTTGGACCAACAACCAGATAAAAATGATTACCTTGGGCCAGAGGTTCGATTTCCATATGCCATGCCAAATATTGTTAGTGGGTTGAAGATGAAACTTAGCCATGAGCTTGTAGGACTCTTTAGAAGTGAAGGTGCCCAGAGTGGAGTGACCTCAACAAAGAATATCTGGTCCTTATCGGGTGCGTATTTTCCTTAGAGCAACCTCATCTTTCCATGGGCCTAAGTTACAAGATGGTGGTAGATTCAGATCTTCATGATTCAATTTCCATTCTCTATAGAGAGAGGAAGGTACTAAGGCTTTCCATAGATCAACCATGCACAAGTTATCATGGTTATGCATCTGAGTTTGGATGTCCTTCATTTGGTCCTGAAGAAGTACCAGAGGCATTTTTTGCCATGAATCTGAATAGAAAAGGGCATTCCATCCAACCGTAATCTCCCAAAATGTCTGTTCTTGAATGAAATTGCAATGTTGGCAAGACACATTCCAAATGAGGGAGCCCAAGAGTTTTTCATTCCATCTGATAAGAGTTTAAGCCTCAACACGTGGGGTGTATTTATTTCTCCATAATCAAGCAAAATATCTTATAGGTGTTTTAATCATCTCCACCAAATTCTAGTTCCCATTATTTTGTTTAATAGACAAGGATCCTGAAGCCTAAGGCCACCCAAGAGTTTTGGTTTGCAAAGACGATACCAACTAACTAGGGCCCATTTGCAACCTTCTTTGTTACTCTGCCATAGGAACTTCCGTTGGATGCCACAAACGATATTAAGCACTGATTTGGGGGCGGTAAGAGCAGAAAAAAGATAGATATGAATTGCTTGGAGGACAGACTCGAGGAGGATCAAGCGACCAACCAGGTTGAGGGATTTGAAGGTCCATGAGGCCAAGCAATTAGTGAGGGATTGAATGAGAGATTCCCAAGAACTATTTCGATGTGATTTTTCAATCAGAGGGATATCAAGATATTTGGATGGAATGGAACTCCTGGGGAAACCAAAAATACATGAAATGTGGTTTTGGATGGCTTGGGGAGTATTAAAGAAGAAGATTTGGGATTTTTTTGAGTTAATGGAGGTTCCAGAGGCCTCACTGATGTAATTTAGAATTTCACGAAGCTTGAGATATTCCTTGGCAGTAGGGGAACCCATCATCATGGTGTCATCTATGAATTGGATGTGGGAAACCGCTAGCTGGATTCCATGCAAGGGAAGGCCGTGAAGTGATCCATCCATGATGAAAGCCTTGATATAATGCCTTAGGTCTTCTTCCATAATAACAAAGAAAAATGGGGAGATGTAAGTTTTAAACCTGTGAAGTAAAGCAATGCATATAGATTCTTAAGCAAAACATAATTTAATCAATGGCTCATACATATAGTACACAGAGATTTTATACTGGAAACCCTCAACCGGGAAAACCTTTCTTATATTCATTATATCGAATTTCACCATTCACCATACAATATATACAATGTTTTTAGGTATTCCGTAGATACCAAAACCCCAATCCCTTAATCCGAGATTAATTTAGAAAACCGCTAAAAATAGCAAAAACCGCCCAATTTTTTTTTTCCGGGGCACTACGCGTAACCAGGGGGGGCATACCTGCCCCCCCTTGGGACCCCCCTAGGAAAGTTACCGACACACATGACACAAAGAACACTACTAGAGGGATCATTAGAGACAGTTGTCAAATCTGACGTGGCCACACACACACATGCAAAGAATATAACACATACCCAACAGGAGAGGGGTTCCCCTTGACGGATACTTATGGAAGGGGCAAAGGTTTTAGAGGGGGTGCTATTGACCAAAATGGAGAAGAAAGTGATTGAGGTTAGGTCTAGAATCCAATTGACCCAGTCATTGAAAAAACCGAAAGCTAAAAGAAGAGACCTCATATAATGCCACCTAAGTTTGTCAAAGTCCTTTGATAGGTCTAGCTTGAAGATCATTCCTGAAGTTCGAGAGGATTTTAGTGAGTGAATAACCTGATGAGATAGAATAACACTGTCCAGGATTTGACATCCCTCTACATAGCCAAACTACTCTTTTGAAATAATAAAAGGAAGAAGAGGTTTGAGTCTAAAGGCGATTAACTTGGTTATTATTTTGTATATGACATTGCAAAGAGTAATTTGTTGGAACTACTTGGGATGTAAGACCCTATCCTCCTTCGGAATCAAAGTAATGCAAGTTGCATTGAGGGTATTTAGGACACCACCATACGTGTGTGAATCTTCCACTAATTGCCAAAATTCTTCACTGACCATTGGCCAACAATGATGGAAGAAGTTGGTCGTGAAACTGCCATGTCCCGACGATTTTCCAACTGCCATATCTTTAATTTCTTGATCCACTTCTTCAATGGTGATAGGTCTAAGAAACACCTCATTTTGTTCTTGGGTGAATAGAGTCAGAAAATGCTGCATGATTTTATTGATAGCTTGTGATTGATCTGGGTAGGGCTCATTTAAAAGGTCTTGGTAGCAGTTGACAAGTTCATTTTCAATGCTTTCATGATCCAAGAGCTGTTGGACCTGTTTTTTTTCCAGTCATGTGATTTGATTGGCATGTATTCTATGCAACATGGAGCGATGAAATAATTTTGTATTATTTTCTCCCTTTTTAACCATTCTACTCTGGATTTTTGTCTCCAAAGAATTTCTTCTTGCCGATTCCTTTCCTCCAACTACTGTTTAAGATGTTGTTCTTCTGCTTGAAGAGAGTCATTGTTTCCTTGGGTTATGAGTTTTGATTGATTTTCCTCCATACCCCGTTCAAGGGATCATTGAGCTTGAAATATATTGTTGAATACCTCTTTGTTATAGTCTTGCAGGCATTGTTTAAAGTTTTTTAATTTATGATGAAATTTATACATCAAGGTGCCATGGGAAATTACAAAATTTTCCCACCAAATGGGAGCCTTCTCTTGAAAATCTGGGTTGGATAACCAAATTTTTTTGAACCTGAATGGACTGCGCTGAGGTGAGCTAACTAGGTCGAGCCAAATTTGGATTGGTTAGTGATTCGAACCGGAGCGAGGGAGAATAATTTCTTCCATAAGAATACCTTCTAACATCATATATTCAGATAGTAGGAATTTGTCGAGACGACATGACACTTGGTGAGGGCTGGAACATTGATTTGACCAGGTGACCATGAATTTTTGCAAGGTGTCTCTATCCAATCTTTAGATTCCTCCTCTCTTTTCCTCCAAGGAGAGGATAATGTTGAAATCACCACCTATGATCCATCTCTGTTGACCCACAATGACTCCCAAGTCAGAGAGGTTTAATAAAAAGGTTGCCTTCTTTTGAGGGGAAGGGGGCCCATAAACATTTGTGATAACCCCTTCTTTGCTTGATCCAATGGCTCGATAATGCATGGTACTAGTCCAATGGGTGGAGAAGAATTTTTCCATGAATATTGTTGCAGGATTCCATATAATTTCCATCCCTCCTGCAACTCCTATAGATTCATTGTAGAAATGCCTTCTTTGATGCCAACATCCTGAAAGGGTGTTTTCAGTTGTAGCACCGACACTTTTTGTTTCCTGAAGAAGTAAAATATCTGGATTTTCTGACATGATGTTATTTCGAAGAACTCTCCTCTTGGTTCTCCCAATTAGGCCTTTGACATTCCATGAGAGAATATTCTTGAGGAAGGAGAGGGGGGGGGGTTGAAGAATCAATTTGTGAGATTTTGGATATGTCGTGAGTTAATCATAACGATGCCAACCTATTGGATGAGTTGTTTAGCTAATTTTCTTCTGCATCGTTTCCCTTCGTTTTGAATTTTACAATTGTCCTTTTGCAGATCTGAATGGATTCCAAGATTGCCACCAGATCTAGATGCTGCTCCTGCAGTGGACTTTAAATAGACTTTATGTACCTTGTGTAGTTGCTCCAGGGGAAGAGATTGCATATCTTTTTTATGATATTCCTCCTCAAGTTTGTCCAAATTTATCTCTTCCAGTTCTTTGTCATATAGCTGCATAGTTATGTTTCCGCCTTCCTCTGTAAGCTGGTGTTCCTCAAGGAAGACTTTTCCTGTGGGTGGAATGATCTGCTCTAGAACTGGTTCCACAATCTCTTTGGATTTACCTTTGTTACCATTTTTACCTTCATATTGACGGGGATCTTTCACTACCTGGGTATTCGAGAGTTGATTTAGGACTTCATTGGTGTTGCTTGTAGATGATTTTTTTTTCAATCCCAGGGTCGTTTTTTTTGTGTTTGCTTTTTCCTTCCCTAGACCTGCGTAAAACCGTCTTTGGGTTTTTGGGGTGCTCCTTCATTAGATCTAAGTGGAGAATTTAGAGGGAATTCCTTGAACAAGTTCCTGTGTTCGTGACACTTTCAACATATGAAGGAGATATGCTCATAGTCTATGGTTTGAACCCATTCTCCGTCCTAGTACTCTAGGGTTAGGGAAGCAGGTAAGGGTTTAACAATGTTCATAAAAACACATATTCAGGCATAAGAAGTGTATATTCTTTGGCATTTTTCCTCATATGATTTTACATAGGCACCTAGGGTGTTGCCAATGCCCGCAAGGATTTCTCTAAGCCATAACTCTTGAGGTAGAGAGTAAAGTCTGATCCACACCAGTGCTTATGAGAAGTCTTTTTTTTTTTGTGCTAAATCAATCCGTCCAAAACCACAGATAGAGGCCTATAGAGTTAAAAAAATGCAGGTCATTCTCAAAGATTCTATCTTTGTCTTCAAGATTGTCAAATATAGTTGTGAAAAAACCCTTTGATCCTAACTGGAGTTCACAGTTCCCTTTGGGCTTCCACCATATGTTGATCCATTTGATCAAGTCTCGTTCTGAGGGCCATAATCCTAAATTTTTTCCGATTAGGGTGTGGTATTTCATGAATTGTGTGTGTTCTCCTACCCTGATTGAATTTACCACATACCTTGGAGTTGCAGTAGCCTGAGGAATGCACTTACCCGACTACCAAACTCGAGTCACTTTTGGATGGTAAGATTCGACTTCGACCTCCATTTCTTTTTCCATTTTTAGCTCATCCTGGAGGATCTGGTCCCAAAGGTGAGGCGACGACTCAAATGGTGGTTGAGAGCTAATGGATTTGAAAAGTTTATTTGCTGCTACATTGCGATAAAGGGGGATTTCCCCCCTCCTCATTGGCCATTTTGGCGCTATTCGAAGAGTGCATGTTTTCAGATCACACAATAATGAAAACTTAGGAGATAAAAAAAACCTTGATCGTTGCCGACATCAAAACCCTAGCAGCTCTTTTTAACCATTAACAACCTCCGTTGCATAATTTTCTATACTTTATTCCCAAATTATCTTAAGACAACCCCCAAAAATGTAATTCACTCAAACCTTACATCGAGAAAGATACCCACCCCTCCTCCTTATGAGTAAAGAGTTGTAAAAATGGATTTGATTGAAAGCCAAAGCACATAACCCCATGGATGTAGATTATTTTGACTAATAACCTTTCAAGGAGCATGAAGAGGATTACTCTAACTAATAGTCCCTTCAACTGAAATAAAGGAAGTTAGATAATTGGTTTTACTAGAACGCCTACCAAACTTCATATCATTTAGCTCACCGAAAACATGTGAAAACGAAAAAGAAACAAAAAGATAAACCAATCCCCAATTAGAAGATAGTACAACAATGACTATATATCTTTTAACAATATCATGATATAGATTATAATTGAATATAATAACTTAATATCATTCTCTTTGAAACCAAACTTTCATGATATAGATTATAATTTCATATAATATCTAAATGTCATTCTCTTTGGAACCAAACTTTAATTTTTTTTTAATGAGATTACTTTAAAAACTTAACATATTAAATATATTAGTTAAAATTTTTAATTATATTAAAATAAATTCATAAAAATAGTTATTACCAGTAAATCTTAATAAAAATAAACCTCTTAAAACTAAATAGATTCATAATATTTTATTATTATCAAAACCTATATGTAAAAATGAAATTTTCGTATACATAAATTGTTCCATTATGATAAGAGTTACATGAAAATTACAACATCGTGTAATTATTTAAGGATGTAATTTGTTTTATCTTAAATTTTCATTGGTTACAAAAATAAAATTAATACCTCTAATAATTGATTAGAAAAAACTGTAATACATACATTCTCAAACTATAAACACCTTAATCCTTTTTCAAAAACAATTTCTCTAAACTGAATTTTGTTTATATTACATTTTACATCTCTTCATAAAGTTTTATTTTTATTTTAGTTAACAATGATACCTCCAAAATTTGAGCATGTGAAACAACACTTGTCACACATATTAGTACACATGGTATAAGTGTATGTAAAGTATTTTTTTTCATGTCTTTTGGCTTAGGGTGGACTTCCATGATATATACTTTATGCTTGGGTAAAAAACATTATTATTTATCATAGGACACCTCCTATCTCTATCTTAATGTTTATTTTAATGCAATGCAACATAACCTTAAACAATTAAAAAAAACCCAAAAAAAAATGCAATATAATAAATAATTTTTCCAGATAGGGTGACAGTTGGACATCATGCACTAAGGGTAGTAAATGAACATTGTTGCTGCCTATCTCTCTCTTTTCTTTCAGATGCATAACATTTACACGACTTGGATGGTGGTGCGCCTGTGCAGTGTGGGAGACTTAATGAGCTGCTTGATGCGAGAGATGGAGTGTTACATGACTGGTACGAGGTTGATATGGGATGTCAAATTGGAGTTAATGATGGTTTCTATTACCAATTTTGACAACTTATTGGAGGTAAGGCATGGGATCTGCTCCATTCTATTTGTTCAGGAGTTATGGGTGGCTTCCTCCCTCACTAGAATCTTTCTTGCTCACGGTTCGATGCTCTTCTCACCCTTTCTACCCCAGCCTTATGATCTTCCTCCCAATGAAATGCCATGCGAGAGGGGTAATCCAAAGTGTGGCTTGCCTACTACAGTTTCATGACTAGACAACTCCGTCCAAGTCCTTCTTCTCTGCCAATTGCTCCTACCTCCACTGGCCCAATCCTTGTTGGTTCGCCCTCGATGAATTCTCCCTGCACTGATCAGAATTAGATGGGGGATTAAAGCAACTAGGTTTTCATAAAATAAGAATTCCCTCCGGTGCCTCCCCAATACCCTCCAGATTTGTTGAGATTTGAATACCTTGGAAAGTGGCCCCCTTGTGTTTGTGAGTCTCTAAACACAAAGGGGGAGACTATTACCCTTATACCTTTACTTTATGTTCTAATTTCACTTTGACTTAGGAGATTTAAGTCAAAAGTGATATATGTCACTTAATTCATAAAGTGACATTTAATTTTCTTTGTGGGTGAATTAAGAGACATAAAGCAAAATATGGAAACTTGAGCAAAGTGGGTTTCCAAGTGAGATTTATGAGATGGGATCTCACCCATTGATTAGACTTGGAAAGAGTTAATCTTAGCCATTGGTATTTTAGGTTTGACCTTGAATGGCTAAAGGGGGTGCATAAGGAAAAGAGAGGCTATATTCTTCACTCGATCACTTGAGAGACTTGGGTGAGGAGTGCTAGATTTTCATTAGTTTCGTTAACATTAGATTTACCATAAAATTTTTCTCTTCTTTTGACATTCAATAATCATATACTGAAATATATAAGCAACAAATAAACAAGTACAAGAGGACACAAATATTTATCCTGGGAAAACCCCAAACTTGGGGAAAAACCCAACCAACTTTTCTTAGAGATAATATTCCAATACAACCATGAGGAAGCTCTTTATCACAAGAGAAAACCAACAATGAAGAACCATGATAAATAATACTTATCTTCTTCTTGTCAAACCCTAGCGAGGGTAGAAAACTAAGCAACACCATAGAACTGACACCAAGATAACACACCACAGAGCTGGCACCAAAATAGGCGCATCACTAGAACTGGCACCATTGGTAACTGCATATGCAACTGCAACTGTAACTGCAGCTGCAATTTCCTAGTGCGCACTACAGAAGAAGAACTATCTGAATGTGCAAATGAACTGACCTAGATTAATATTTATACTAATATGGGCACCTGTCTGGCCTGACTTCTTATTCCGGGTCTTTATTATTTCTGTGGGCCGAATTTTCTTTCTGGAAATTATATTTCCACTTTATTATTATTTCCCGTGGGTCGACTTCTTTTCTATAGTATTCTATTTTACTTTATTATTTTCCAGGGTGTTTTTCAATTGTTCAATGGTCTTCCTTTGACTTCTTGGAATCTTATTCTTCTCTACAAAAATTCATCTAGGAGGAACATGCCTCCCTCAACTACCAAAACATCAACACTCCCTCTTAGCTATGGAGACATCTTTCCACAATGTCTTCATCCAATAGTCCACTGACTACTATGCAATCAACTAGTAACACACATGTACTACAATGCCATCGGTATCTCAAATCATATTTCACAGTCTCTGCAATCAAGTTGCACACAACTACTCCAATGTGAAATAATAGTCTCCATGGCAATCAACTAGTAGCACACAACTACCACAATGCCATCCAGTAGAACATGACTATGCCGATCCATAGTGCAACTACACAACTACTGTCCAGTGGTAGAAAACCACTCCCAGTAACACACACCTACTATCCAGTGGTACACAACCACTCCTAGTTGCACACAACTACTGCCATGCTCTCTAGCAATCAACTAGCAGCAAAAAGATGCCTCCATGTTGTCACAACTACATAGAAATCAATTAGTAGTTATGTAACCATGTCATTCGTCCAGGGTCTCATCATCATATGTAGTCTCTATCTAGTGGGAACAACCTCATCGTCCTTTTGGACCTTATGCCATGACGGGAATTTCATCTATATCACACAAAACTAGGCATCTAGCTCCCTCATAGAACTAGGCAACCATCCAGATCACACAAAATTTGGGCATCCAACTCACACAAAATATGGAAAAATAGCCAGCTCAAACATAATCTGGAAACTAGCCCTTCTGGTTGGCACACCAGGCATCCAGTCCATAGTGTTCAGGCATATAACCACAAGGGTTAGGCGATATACTGCGCACACACTACCCATCTATCCCAGGGCTAGGAAAAACCTCCAACCATACTCATGGTTGGCCCTCCAGCTTGAAAAGATGGGAAACTTCCAACCCTGAAGGCTCAACATACTTCTGACCTTGTGTGAGGTCATGCTGACTAGTGCCACAGTCAGTAACATGCCCATGAATAACTACCTACTACTGCCACACTTTGCATACTACTTCCCCTGGAATCACATATGTAACTCATCACTCCCTCTTACTATGGAAGTCCTGCTGGACCACGCCAAGATTGTCCCTGAAGTAATCAAACTTCACCTTTGACAGAGGCTTGGTCAACACATATGTTACATGCTCATCTGTAGAAACATATTGCAGCTTCACTGCTCCCTTTTGTACCATGTCTTGGATATAATGATACTTGATCTCAATATTCTTTGACTTGTCATGAAACAATGGGTTCTTAGACAACCTTATACAACCATGGTTCTCACAATAGATACAAGTCACCTCCAACTCGAGATCAAACAACCCTTGCAAGCAAATTTTGAAGCCACACAACTTCTCTAATAGCTGAACATGCTACTATATATTCTGTCTCGGCCGTACTGAGTGCCACACTAGTTTTCTTCCTGTTGAGCCACGAGATCATAGTTGATCCCAAATTAAAGCAACATCCTAATGTACTCTTCCGATCCGCGACACTATCAGCCCAATCTAAATCAACATATCCTTGCAGTCTTCCAAAACATATATGAATGCATAGTCAACTGTACCTTTTAGGTACCTCAATACGTGTTTTACCCCAATAAAGTTAACATGTCTCGGTTCAACCTTATACTGACTCAATGTGTTCACCGCAAAACATATATCTAGCCTTATGTTCGTCAAATACATCAACAAACCAATAATCTATCTATACAGGGTGGCATCTACTATCTCTGAAGATGTATCACTCAATAACTTCAGATTCATCACCATCGGTGTAGAAATGGATTTACAATCTATCATTCTGAATCTCTACAGGATCTCAACAGTATATTTTCTTTGTCTAAGGAAAAATCTCATCTAGCCTCTGCCACACCTTCAATCCCAAGAAGTAATGCATCAGACCTAGATCCTTCATCTCGAACTTTGAAGTGAGTTCCCTCTTGCACCCATCTGTGAGCTTCTCATCCCCTGTATGAAATAGGTCATCCATTATTAAAGGGAAACCATCCCCAGGCTCATCAAAATAACTGTTTGGAATATCCTACCCTAGGTGCATGCTTAAGCCCGTACAAAACCTTCTTCAATCTGTAGACATGAGAATCCTTCTCATGTATCTTGTGGCTTCTCTATTTACACTTCTTCTGGATACTGGAGCAAGTGTCTCGTCATAATATTTTCCCTCTTGCTAGGAGAATCCTTTGGCCACAAATAAATCTTTGTACATCTCTATGCTACCATCAACAACATGCTTGATCTTGTTGATCAACTTGGAAGTCACCACTGACTTCCCTTATGGTCTCAGAACCAAGGAAAAATCCATATCCCAATCCTTCTGACTGGATTTCTCCTCTATCACTGAAATAAGGGAATCCTCCTAGGAGGTCTCATATCTCCTCAAAGCCTCTAAAGCTTTGATCTAGCCTCCTCAATTCATGGAACCTGTTTGTCAGTCTTGGAAGATGTCTCTCTCCCATTTGAATATGAGGTGGAATAATTTCTAAATGAAAGTCTCCAAGCCACTGACTTCCTTTGAGATCAGGCTCACTCTGAGTCTCCATGATCCCTCTAAAGCTTGATTCCCTCCGAGTCTATATAACCTCCAGATCCATATTCTCCCTCTGCATGTGATGACCTCCTATGAAGTCTGATCTCCTATGAATGGTCCTGGGGAGGCTTCTCCTCCCTACTGGATCATGAGGGTTGAATCCCTCTGAAATATATATCCTTCTAAGTTGGTACTTGGTAGGGCCGCTTGCCTCACCACTAGTGGAGCCATATGATCCTCCTTATGATATGGATCATCAATGCCATATATCTATATCCCCTTTGCATTTTTCAAAGTGTCATGAGACCATGTTGGTCTCTTCCTTGTTACTGCAACGATTCTAGGAAGGCCCTTCTGAATTTAATAAATCTTCCTGATGATTTGAAGAGTGATCTACTGAACTAGAGGGATCTGTATGGTCATCTTTGGAGCCTTCTACTCCTTACAATCAATCTCCATATGAGATACTCTGTATCTTGCAAATGTGACCTTCTTTCCAGAAGGTTTGAACTTTGTCCTTTTCTTCTTTGGTACATGGATGTGTACGGTCATGTGCATGGTTCTATGTCTGGATAATCTGCTCCATGTCTCAAACTAGAGACCATCTAATATGTTGCCTCCTACAATTGTCACTATATCTCCTCTTTGAGTTATCACCTCTGACTTGCCCGGAACAAGAGCAACAACAAGGGAAAAAAAACAGACAAGAATCCTACTCTGATAATAATAAAAACAAGAATGATAACAATCGTCATGGTAGCTCCTTATTAGAGCTATCACTTGTGACCTGCTTGGAACAAGAGTTGAAACAAAGATACGATAACAAGAATAAGAACAACACTCTTCAACACTCTTCCAGTGTTGTGACCAATTATTCCTCCATGGTAACCTCCATGGAATTTATAATATAACTTGCATGGAACAAGGTCAAAAACCAAGCACATATCCTAGAGGAGATCAATTTATCTTGTAAACAAGTGCATCATTAATACTGAACAATGAGATTTTACTTAATGATCATAATACCAACAATATTCAAGTGTTACAAAACATTTGATATCAATAGCAATAATATAACTTTAAAGATTGTTGTTCTAGTTACAACACTTACTTAAGTTGTAGCATTATAAAATATAAACCCTGTATGAAAACATGGAGTCTAGTTGCTGTTGTCCCATTTGAGTTGTCATATACTATAGGAGATATCATTATTGCTGCTTCCAAGTCTTGGGATTCCTCTGAGTGCACTAGATCTAAGATCCCTTTGGATCTACTGTCACTGCTTGGATAAATGTCCTTTTTCCAAGTGTATGTCTCCTACAAAGACCCCCATCTTATATACAAGGACACCATCCAAAATTGTCTTCTAATCTGAGACATTACATCAATAAGAAAAAGTTAGAAATCTAACTCAAAAGCTTCAATGTCCAGGAGACTGTCACAAGTCTAAAACCCTAAAAAATCAATTTGGATGGAAAGTCAATTTGAGAAGTGAAATAGGTGTGCTAGAGTAGGGAGAGTTGATCAATGGTGGAGTTTGTCCCAATCAAATTTATAACAAGTGCTCAACAAGCTTGATGAAGAAAACTGTGCAACGACAAAGTGCATGTGTAGCGACAAATCTCAGCAATGTGGAAAATCTCACAATCTTTGTTAAGAACCAAATATCAAAATAGCATAAAAAACCTCAGAATAAGTACTCAACGCCTTGAGAAAGAGATAATTTCAGATAATAAGCCTCTTCGAGGGGGAAACCTTCTTATACACCACATAAATTTCCAAATACAAGATGATTCCAAATGAAAAGGTCTCCTTGGTATATATAGGAGACTAGGAGGTACAATTACAACTAATGGACCCAAGCTGACATAAATAAAATAAAATTACTAATGTAATATGCCCCAATTAAGGGGTAAAGTTCCATTATTTAGGGCTTAACATGCCCCTCCAATTCATACAAGTGTTTTCCACAACGCTTGAGTAATTCTGGATGCTTATGTATAAAATAATCATCTTCCTAAGTGGAATCTTCAACATGTAGTTTCCTCCACTTAATGAGATACTCTGTAATGGATCTATTATTCAACTGGCCATAGTACTTTGGTGATAATTTATTATCCTTATTAGCTTTCCTGAGGGGCATCTATTTGCATGGTTGTAGTCTTAAAAATACCCAATCCCCTACTTCAAAACTTCTTTTACTATGATGTTGATTTTCTTGTTGTTTCATGCGATTCCATGCCATGGTCAAGTTTTTCTTTAAGAGTTGGAGAACTGTTGTTGATGCTCGATGTGATATTCCACAACTTGAACCTTACATTTTTATTTTATAGAAGAAGTGATGGAAGGCGGGTGGTATCCATAGAGTGCCATAAATGGTGTCATTTTTGTTGCAGTATGAAAGGGAGTGTTATACCACCATTCTTCCAAGGGTAACCATTTGAACCATTGTGTTTGTTTATCAGAGACAAAGCAACGAAGGTAGGCTTCCAAACATTTTTTCACTATCTTAGTTTGTCCACCAGATTGAGGATGATAGGATGAGATATGAGCTAATTGCGTACCCAAACATGAAAATAATTGTCCAAAAATGTCCAATGAAGATGAGATCTCTATCACTTACAATAATCTTTGGGATTCCATGTAGCTTTTGAATTGTCTCCATGAATGCGGTGGCAACTGTAATGGATTTTAAAGGATGAGAGAGTGCACAAAAGTGTGCATACTTGGTCAATATATCAACAATCACCATGATGAAACTCTTTCCTTTAGACTTCGGTAACCCTATGATGAAATCCATGGAAACCTCATCCCAACACTAACTTGGGATGGATAATGGTTGTAAAAGACATGGGGTCTTAATTTTTTCCACCTTATTTTGTTGGCAAACCAAACATTCTACCACAAACCTTTGAACACCAGTTTTAAGGCCATCCCCAAAAAATTCCTTCTTGACCCTATGGTAGGTTTTCAAAAATCCCAGGTTCCCTCCTACCAGAGAGGTGTGCGATTCCAATAGTACCTTTTGTTTGAGTTGGGAGTTCTTACATAAATATAAGAAATCTTTGTACCATAGTGAATCATTTTTCCATGTAAATGTATCTGATGCACTGGAATCTTGCTGCAACCTTTGGATGAGAGTCCACACATTTTCGTCATTCTTCTATTCATCCCTTGCTTCTATTATCCAATCGGGTTGGATGATTGAGATAGCACAGAGAAAGGCCTCAACATCTTCATCCTTTCTTGATAGTGCATCTACCACAAAATTTTGCTTCCCTTTTTTATAGATGATTTCAAAATCATAACCCAACATCTTGGTGACCCATTTTTTTTGTTCTTCTAAATATAGTCTTTGTTCCAAGAAGTATTTAAGACTATCATTATCTGTTTTGACTTTGAAGTGCCTACCTATTAGGTAAGGACGCCATTTCTTCAATGCATGTAGTATTGCCATAATTTACTTCTCATAAATGGGTTTGTGTAAGTACTTTCAAAAGCAAGGGGCCTTCCTTCTTGCATTAGAACAACAACAATGCCATTTCCCGAGGCATCACAATCCAGAATAAAGTTTTTTGTGAATTCTAGTGTGGTCAAGACAAGATATTTTCACATCGCCTCTTTAATTTGTTCAAAATATTGAGTTGCCTCTGGAGTCCATGAAAATAAATCCTTCTTAGTTAATGTCATTAAAGGTGCTGCTATTCTTCCACAATTTCGAACAAACTTGCAGTAGTAACATGTCAAACCCAAAAATCCTCTAAGATTCTTCAATGTTTTGGGAATTGACCTATCCATCATGGCCTTAATCTTGTTAGGGTCTACCTGTACACCTTCATGAGATACACTATCACCCAAATACTCTACCTCCTTCACCCCAAAGAAACATTTGGATGGTTTGACATATAGTTGTTGCTCCTTTAGTAGTTGTAACACCTTGTCAACATGTAGCACATGCGCCTCCCAAGACTTTCTATGGATTAGTATATCATCAAAAAATAATAACAATTTTTTTCTAAGGAAGGTCTTGAAAATGGAATTCATCAACCCTTGGAATGTGGAAGGTGCATTCGTAAGGCCAAAAGGCATGACCAAAAAATCATAATGGCCTTCATGAGTTTGGAATGTTGTGTTTCAAATATCTTCTTCCTTCATTCTAATATGATGATACCCTGAATGAAGATCCAACTTTGTGAAATATATTGATCCATGTAGTTCATCTAACAATTCATCAATGACGGGAATGAGAAACTTATCTTTAATAGTGATATTGTTGATCTCTCTACAATCTGGACACATATGCCATGAGCCCTCTTTCTTGAGTACCATTACCACCGATGCAGAGTAAGAACTTTGGTTAGGTCTAATAATTCCAGCGTCTAACATTTCTTCAACCATACACTCAATTTCACTCTTCTGGGCATAAGGGTATCTGTAAGGCCCGATGTTAGGAGGAACACTCCCAAGAATTTGGTGAATAACATGATCATGATTTTGAGTGGGTGGAAGACCTTTGGGAATATATTCAAATATTTTGGAATGTTTATCAACAATCCCTTGGATATCTAAGAGAAAAAATGGCTTAGATGTTTTAACATCTAGTGAGCATAGTTGTACAATTATACCCTGATGCCCCTTTTTCAATAATTTTATCATGCCATTAGAGCTTATCACCTTACTAGGTTTTTCTGTGATAATCCTTAAATCAATTTATTTTCCTTCCAATGAAAATTTCATGAAAAATTCTTGAAAATTAAAATTCATTGTTCCTAATGATTGTAACCATTGGACTCCTAGTACGACATCAACACCACCCATGGGTATAGAAATCATTGGAATATTCATTACATATTCCCCCATAGTAATATTGATCTTATTGCATTTTCCTGAGGAATTGATAGTTCCTCCATCTACAATCATTACTTGAAACTTTGGCGCTGGATATATAAAGAAATTGAGAGCTTTGGCTAATTTATAGTGAATGAAATTATGAGTACTACCAGAATCAATTAGGACTATTACCTTTTTATTTTTGATATATACTTTGATCTTGAGGGTTTGAGGAGTGCTAATTCTTACCAATGCATGACATGATATCGTGGGAGTCAACTCTTTAGAAGAAATCTCTTCTACGTTTTCATCTTGAGATGGTTCTTGTTCTTGTGTGTGTTCTTCTTCCTCTTCACAATCTCTGTAGAATAATTTCTTCTCACTACACTTATGTCCCTTACTGTACTTGCTTTCACAACTAAAGCATAAAACTTTTGCTTTTATTTCCTCGAATTGTTGAGGTGTCAACCTTGTAGGTTGAGGTGTTTTAGAAGAAGGAATATTATTCTCTCGATATATGTTAGGAGTGGTCCTTCTAGTAGCCATAGACATATTTTTACTTTCAACTTTTCGCGCCACCTTGAATGCATTCTCCAATGATTTGGGCTCCCAAAGGTGAACCTCATGTTGAAATTTATCCTTTAAAGTTCTTATGAATACATCAATAAAGTGCTCATTTAGAATATCCGTTACCTTTATATTCAATTTTTGGAAGTTCTCAATGTGCTTTGCAATTGAACCATTTTGCTTGAGATTTATCAATTGGCTAAAGAAGGTATTGCTCCTTGTATCCTCATAGTGTGCTATCATTTTTTCTGTGAAAATTGTCCAAGTGACGAGTGATTTGCGAGAAAAAATCCATCAATACCACACAAATTTATTGGGTTCTAAATATAAAGAAGCAATTCGTACCTTTTGTGTATGTGGAACATCATGTAGATCAAAGAATTGCTCCATCTGAAGTATCCATGTGATTGGATCCTTGCCATCAAACTTCCTCATATCGATCTTAGGAAAGTGGTTGGTCTTCAACCCAAATTTGGATTTTCTCCATTCTTGATTAATATTCCTTGCATCCTCATCACGAATTTCATGGGATACATTTTCACTTTCATGTGTCCTCTCTATTAGGAAATTTTTCAATCCTTCCATGATCTACCTTTTTAAACCATCCACCATCCCTTCATCTTTTGTTACTGTATTCTTTTGTAAATCATTTATGTCCCTACACATTTATTCACCTTGATCAAGAGTCCAAGTAGGACCGTATGGAGGCTTACTTGGTGTAGAAGTTCCCCTTTTTGGTGGCATGTTGGCCAAGTATCACCATTAAACCTTGATTTCGAGGTGGTTCTTCTAGACGATCTTTCTTCTGTTGTATATCCAAAATTTCAGCTATTCTAGGTATGATTTTTTTTTTAATTTCTATGATATGTCTTCTCTGTGATTCCACAGGTCTGATAAAAATTGGATGTGCCAAGTGGAAGTTATAGTAACTTCCCCACACCTTGCTTATTTTTTGCCCTTCTAGGAGAGTGCACTTGTAAAGCGTGCCAAGATCACAATATACGATATTTGATTCTGAAACTTGTACCAAAAATACTAAAGACTTTCCATGGTCCAATGCAACTAGTCTCACCTAATTTGGATACTCATTGAATAATATAGCACTATTTTACCTAGAAGACCTGTTTGAGACTAGTTAATATGACTAGTCAGATACCCTATCTTTCACAGGGTGTATCTACAAAAGTAAGATGACCCAGAAGCTATTTTTTTTTTATCACAGCTACCTTGATAATTTATATGAATAGTTTCGAGATTTTAGTGTCTGAAATGTTATATAAAATATTTTATAGTGAAAATTCCACGATGACTAAATTCCGGATGATTCCAAAACCCTATCTTACACAAGCTATATCTACGAAAGTGTAAGGCCTCAAGATCTGAAATTTGAACCCCACGTACCTTGATCCATTTACTGAATATCCTAAGAGGGGTTCCTTCGAAGACATTGTAGAAAATATTTTATAGAAAAAATTCCAAGGTGTCTCATATGTAGCAGGGAAACCCCAAGACCTTGAGCTCTGATACCAAATGTTAAGAACCAAATATCAAAATAGCATAAAAAACCTCAAAATAAGTACTCAACGCCTTGAGAAAGAGATAATTTCAGATAATAATCCCATTCGAGGGGGAAACCTCATTATACACCGCATAAATGTCCAAATACAAGATGATTCCAAATGAAAAGGTCTCCTTGGTATATATAGGAGATTAGGAGGTACAATTACAACTAATCGACCCAAGCCGACATAAATAAAATAACATTCCTAATTTAATATGCACGAATTGAGGGGTAATGTGCCACTATTTACGACTTAACAATCTTCCTTCCAGCGGCTAGACTGTTTTGAAGGAAACCTCGCTTTGAAACCATGTTAGATTTTCATTAGTTTCGTTAACATTAGATTTAGCATAGCATTTTTATCTTCTTTTAACATTCAATAATCATATACTGAAATATATAAGTAGTAAGTAAACAAGTACAAGAGTACACAAAGATTTATCCTAGGAAAACACGAAACTCGGGGGAAAACCCAACCATATTTTCTTAGAGAGAATATTCCAATACAACCACGAACACGATCTTTATCACAAGAGAAAATCAACAATGAATAACCCTGATAACAAATACTTATATTCTTCTTTTCAAACCCTAGCGAGGGTAGACAACTAAGTAGAACCATAGAACTAACACCGAGATAACACACCATAGAGTTGGCACTAAGATAGGTGCATCACTAGAACTGACACCATTGGTAATTACATTTGCAACTGCAACTGCTATTGCAATTGTAACTATAAGTGAAAATGGCATGAAGCAACTAGGCAACACCACACAAACTTAGTGCAACTTCTCCAGAGGTAGCGCACAAGAGAAATCACCAAGAACCACCAAAAATATCCTTCCCCATGTGAGGCGCACTCTCCAAGAGAACTAGAAACCAGAAATACCGAAATTGTAGTTGCAACTACAACTGCCTAGTCCACAATGCAAAAGGAGAAGTGCCTGAATGTGCAAATGAACTGACCCATATTAGTATTTATACTAATTTGGGTGCCTGTCTGAGATGACTTATTATTCTGGGTCTTTATTATTTATGTGGGTCAAATTTTCTTTCTAGAAATTATATTTCCACTTGATTATTATTTCCTATGGTCCAAATTCTCTTCTGTGGTATTCTTTTCCGAGGTGTTCTTCAACTGTTCAATGATACTCCTTTGAATTATTGGAATCTTATTGTTCTCTAAGAAAATTTTTCTAGGATGAAAATATCTCCTGCAGCTACCTAAACATCAACAATTTAAGAGAAGTGAAGAGAAGAGAGAGTGGGGGTTTGGAGAAGGCAAAGGGGGCACACTTGAGGAAGAGGGCGCAAACTACCTTGAGGTATCTTTCATGGAGACTTGTTGCTTGATCTAGATGGAGGGTACACCTAATGTGCGGGGTGAAAATATATAGGAGGAACAAGTTATTGAGGGTGCACAATCTAGAGGAGGGCACATCCAAAGTGAGGAGGCACACTAGCTTGTGAGAGGGTGCATGCTTGAGAGTTGGCACATTTGTTAGAGGAGGGGCACACTTGGTATTAGTGCGCACGGAGAAAAGGAGAGGAAACAAACTTAAGAAGATGGTGCAAGGACCAAGATAAGAGGAAAATCAAAAGACAAAGGAAAATGAAAAGGCAAAGGCATAACAAAGAGAGAAGGGCGCACCAAGGCAAAGGGCGCATTTGTTCAAATGTTATCAGGAATAATTTTTGAGGAACTCCATTACAAGCTTAAGGATAAGATTGGAGTGTATTAGGTTCCTTGTGTATTTACTTGTTGTATCATTTTCTTTTATATATCCAATATATATCTATCTCTCTTACTAGTTTTACCCATGGGGGTTTTTCCACGGTCATGTTGACCAAAAAGACAATGTGTTAAATTTTCATGTATGCTTAGGTATTTATCAACTGTAAGTAGTTAAATATGTAGAGGAGTATTGTATATTTTAAGGTTTATGCATGTGCTAACCTTGGTTACTAAAACACTTGCAAGGGCACCTTAAAAGAGGATCCAATCATCAGTTTAAAGGCATATTTGAGGGGGTGAAAATTCAGACCTGTTTGTTGTTCTAAAACAACAACAAGAAAAATTTGAGAACCTTAAACTTAGATCCCAACAAGAGGTCATATGACAGACCTGTTGGGAAGCCTTTACTTCCTCATAAATTTTACATGGTATTAGAGCCAACGGGCTAAGTTTTGGATGATTTCTTGGAGCATACAATGGGAAGAATTTTTGGACAGTTTTGGACAACCTCTTTTCACACATGTGTGTAGAGGAGTGAGGTTGTTTTATTTTTCATAGTTTAGCATCATTTTTTTCTTCAATGGGAAGTCATGTCGGTGACACAGATGAAGGCGGAGGATAAGCTAGCAAGTGCTAGCAACTGGTCCCCTTGGAAGACCGGAATAATGTTTGTCTTGGAGGATCTTGAACTCTCGGATATATTTCAGGCTCTAGTGGTTATTCCTCCCGTTACTTCTCCCTTGGTGGTAGTAGAGTTTAGGAAGAGGAATACCAAAGAAAAGAGGACTATATATGATGCAGTGAGATACCATGTCATATCTCATTTTACTGGTAAGGACTTTGCCTTTGAGATGTGGGACTCATTGTGCAAAATCTACCAGAGTCCTAATTAGAACTGAAAGATGGTTCCGCAGGAGAAGATCAGAAGAATTAAGATGCTCAAGTCAGAGTCGATTAACTCATAACTTGGGATATTTACTCAGAGTTGAGATGAGTTGGTGGCATTTGTTGAGATAGTGGATCCCATGGTTTTGGTGAGGAAAACCTTAAACGACTTCTCCAAACATTAGGAGACTTTTGTGTGAGGCATTGTGGCTAGGGAGGCTATGCCCAGTTGGGAGAGACTTTGGGATGACTTCGTATAGGAGGAGATGAGATTCAACTCTAGATCTATAGACCAAAAACATGTTGCAGAGGGTGAGGAGGATCTTGATATTTATTCAAAGGGAAAAAAGAAGACCAGTGAGGGTGCTAGACAGGGTCCCAAGGGAAGGGAAAAGCCACAACATAGTGGTAGTGGGAAGGGGAGAGACATGAGAAAAATGAAATGCTTTTCTTGTGGAGAGATGGGGAACTATGCTTGACAGTGTCCCAAGAAGAATAAGTATCAGGAAGGTGCAACAATGACAACATAGGAGCATGAGTTCACTGCTCAATTTGAGAGGGAGTGTTCTCTCATAGGTTGTTTGATAGTTGAGACATTATCCAACCATTGGTATGCATATAGAGTTGAGGAGGTCCCACAAATTGAGTGTTGTATCTCATGGGACACAATATTAGTTGTCGAGTACACCATTTTCAGAGGTGACTGGTCCACCCAAGACAACTTCAGTTTCATATTTTTCGAGTAGATAGACAATTGATGCAGGGGATTTAGAGCATTAGATATCAGTGAGTGTGAGTAGGGAGACAAAGAGGTTTGAGTCTCACTTGGATATGGAGACGAGCAAAACAATGTCATATTCCTGTTCAGGAGGAAGACCCTTGGTGAGAGACCAAGGTGAGGATATTTGGTGAGATGCCAAGATCGAGAGACTCTTGGTGAGATGCCAAGATTGAGAGACTCTTGGTGAGATGCCAAGAGGTAGATATCCTTGGTGAGATTCCAAGGTAGAGATATTTGGTGAGATTCCAAGATTAGGATATTTGGTGAGATGACAATATCATGGCTTTGATGAAGAAGGAATTTGATTCAAGGAGGTCTCAGATAGGTGGAGATGGATTTCCATCTAGATTTCATGTGGGTCAAGCAGATCAGATTTAGGCCACTTTTGATGATTATGATACAACCATACTCACCGAGTATTTTCCAGCAGGAAACAATGTCCAATACAAGGACGAGATTGGAGGGGTGAGTGACACTTTCCTCGGTAAGATGGATTGTTGATATTTGCGTACCTTGGAAAGTGGTCCCTTTGTGTTTGTGAGTCTCTAAACATAAAGGGGGAGACTATTACCCTTAGACCTTTACTTTATGTTTTGATTTCACTTTGACTTAGGAGATTTAAGTCAAAAGTGAAATATGTCACTTAAGTCTTAAAGTGACAATTAATTCACTTTATGGGTGAATTAAGAGACATAAAGAAAAATATGGAAACTTGAGCAAAGTGGGTTTCCAAGTGAGATTTATGAGATGATATCTCACCCATTGATTAGACTTGGAAATATTTAATCTTAGCCATTGGTCTTTTAGGTTTGGCCTTGAATGGATAAAGGGAGTGCATAAGGAAAATAAAGGCTCTATTCTTCACTTGATCACCTGAGAGACTTGGATGAGGAGAAGAAAAGTGAAGAGAAGAGAGAGTGAGGGTTTGGAGAAGGAAAAGGAGGCACACTTGAGGAGGAGGGCGCAAACTACCTTGAGGAATATTTCACAGAGACTTGTTGCTTGAGATAGATGGAGGGTGAACCTAGTGTGTGGGGGTGCAAATATATAGGAGGAATAAATTATTGAGGGTGCAAAATCTAGAGGAGGGTGCATACAAAGTGAGGAGGCACACTAGCTTGTGAGAGGGTAGATGCTTGAGAGTTGGGGCATTTGATAGAGGAGGGGTGCACTTGGTATTAGTGAGCACCAAGCCAAAGAGAGGAGGCACACTTGGGAAGAGGGTGCAAGGACCATGTCAAGAGGGAAAGGGAAAGGCAAAGGGAAAGGAAAAGGGAAAGGAAAAGACATAGCAAAGAGAGAAGGGCGCACCAAGGAAAATGACGCCTTTGTTCAAAGGCTAGCACACACAAGTTTTGAGGAACTCCACTACAATCTTAAGGATAAGCTTGGAGTGTATCAGGTTACTTGTGTATTTAATTGTTGTAGCATTTGCTTTCATATGTCCAATATATATCTATCTGTCTTACTGGTTTTCCCCATGGGGGATTTTCCAGGGTCATCTTGACCAAAACCATAATGTGTTCAATTTTCATGTATGCTCAGGTATTTATCAACTGTATGTAGTTAAAGATATAGAGGATTATTTTATGTTTTATGCATTGCTAACCTTGGTTACTAAAACACTTGCAAGGGCACCTTAAAACATGATCCAATCATCAGTTTAAAGGAAGATTTAAGGGGGTGAAAAGTCAGACCTGTTTGTTGTCCTAAAACAACAACAAGAAGAGTTTGAGAACCTTAAACTTAGATTCCAACAAGAGGTGATATGACATACCTGTTGGGAATCCTTTAGTTCCTCATAAATTTTACAAGATTCTCTTTTGATAACGACCATAGATTTACAATCCTCTCTTCTCCATTCCTCCCCAAGAGGTAGATGTAGACCCTACCCCAGTTTTGGGGAGTTTCCTAATCACATAAGAGACTCCTCCTACTTTTCTTGATGACAGGGTTCTTGATGAATCTCTCTTAGGATCTGAGCTTTACCCTAATGCATATTCCATTCCAGAGATGCCTCACCAATGCAACTTCTCAGAAGATCAACTGTAGCTCATATTCAACCTGAGAAGGGATGTTGTTGACCATATTTATCATCAGCCCATCCTCTGCCACTAGTTGGATGGCTTCTTCGGTTCTCTTTCAAGTGAGCCTGTCAAAAGTAGATGCCCAACCTGCCTCTAGCCATATGTATTTTCTCCATCTTGGCCTCCACCCTCCAATGGTGACAAAAATCCAAGTTCTTCGAGTGTTTAATATTTATGCTCATGTTCTGTCTCTATGTTAAAAATAGTTATAGCTATAGTTTTGGGTAGGCTCCCTTTTGTTTTTTCATCTACTTATGTATATCAGTATAAACATAGATTCTTTCACAAGATGTAGTATACCTAGGGTTTTTCTAGGCTAGGGAAATGGAATTAGGTCAACTTGGAACCGTTAATTTGTGCAGTGACAAACGATTTTTCTACCAACAATGTTGGATTACTGAGAGGGGGGGTGAATCAATAATCAATCATTTAAACCACTTATTAATCCTTTTAAACACAATCTATATTCATTTAACTTATTAAAAAATGCTCATCAGTTCATCAATAATATGTTATTGCATCATATAACATTTACATCCACCAATGCATAATAAAAAATAATAGACACATCCACATAATGCACAGTACACCATTATTTTATGTGGAAACCCAATGCGGGATAAAACCATAGAATGATTTTCTTATATGTATTTAAGAATTACATTAAAGGAAGCACTGAATTCAAATTATCCAGCTCCAAACCTTAGTTTCTTAGGCTACAACCTGAGGGAACCTCCAACTCCCCAATTCTCTAGCTACAACCCCCTATGTTCTTCGGGTACAAACAGAAGGTGGCTACAACCACCTAATTATCAGGATCCAACCTGAAGCAAGCTCCAACTCCTTTATTCTCTAGAACCAACCAGAAGGAGGCTACAACCCCCTTTCCTTGTCCTATCCTGCCACCCTGAAATATAAGTGCCAAATAGATGAAACCACTGCCACACTCTCACTGTGAGATACACCACTATAAAACTGTACCAATCTATGCCAACAACCTGTAGCCAACCTGTACCAATAACCTATGATCAACTTGTACCTATAATGAGTCTGAACCAACCAAAACCAACAAGTACACAAACTGTATATGCTGCAAATCGCGTATGTATGTGACCTGTCTATACTGCAGCCTACGTATGTATGCGACCTGTTTATACTATAGCCTACATACACCTTTAGAAAGATATGGTTTTCACCTTTCCGAACTCACACTCTTCACTGCCTTTGTCACATCAACCTGTAACCTGTCACTGTGTCCAATCTGTAGCTGTGCCTTATGCATACATCATCATACATATCCCTTAAACATGTGCATCTATGTCTCTCTAGTCATGTGCCATATGTGTGTATACAATCATGATCAAGTGAAATATCTCTCACATGGACTAGAAATAAAACCCTCACTGATATGCAGCCTCAAACCACACCAAGAACTTCACCAACATATCACAACCAACAACCCTCAACCATGTACCAAGAAATACAAGATATGCCTTAACACTTAACCCAACAAGATGTAACAATAATGAATACCAAACATATTAGTTCCGTATTTGTGTAGATCTAGCTCATACAATAAGTGCCATACAACCAACAACCTCTCTAGGGAAAGTCCTCAAAACTCCCATAACCATATCCCATGTAGACAAAAATATCCAACTACAAATAAGAATATGACATACCTTTTGAACCTGTAGATAGATCTGTTGTATCTGATCACTCTGGACCTTCTTGGGAACTTACTTTCAGACTCAAGAGACCAAGCATCTTCAGCTCCTCAATATTTCATGGCCTTTTCCAACTGTACGCGACCTATTCTTCTTTATCATGCATATGTATGTGCCCTATTCTCCTTCATCCTGCATATGTACATGCCTTCCTCCACTGCAGCCCGCGTACACCTTAAAAAATAGGGTTTTCAGTGAATCTGCATCTTCAAAACTTTTTCCATCAACCCTCTTTTACTTTCTCAATCTTGCATAACTTCAGATGTATCAATGAGTACCTGCAATAAAATTTTCACAAATGATAGATATTCAATGTGCTCATTAGGTGTAAATAAGAGACCCTTTCTCTCTTATTTATACTCTCCAAGTATCTTCCTCAAGGGGTTACCTTCTAACCAACTTTACCCAACTTCCTTCTTTTAGGGGTAGCCCAATTCTAACCACTTGTCCACTTACAACCACTTTATTCACAAATAGTAAACTCTCCACTTCTAGTTACAACTAACTTTATTATTTAATTAATTTCTTTTGCAACCACTTTGACGTATCCATAAATAGTAAAATCACCACTTCTTGTTGCAATCACTTTGACTAGTAAACTTCTTCTAGGAGTTTCTAGAATAAATTGACTTATTTGACCTTCTAGGTGCTTCTAGATAACTCATGAGGGTTATCCAACTTCACAAGGCCATAAATCTCTAACTGTGAGGAACTTCGTGACGTTCCACATATAACTGGAAACAAAATGACATGTACTATCCATCTAGACTAGTATTTCCTACAAATATATTGATATTCATACTTTTATACCTCAAACAAACTTCAGTCCCTTAACCACACCTTTGGTCACTCCAATGGTTGACATCAATATCTAAGGGTTTACATCAATCTACAATATCACTCTCCAAGGGTTGACATCAATGAAAACCAACAATCCAACCCAACTGTCCATCAACCTAAGCCAACTGTCTGACAATCTCCCCCTTTTCCATTGATGACAACACCAACATTGATGGAAAGCCTTAGTCATGATCAAATTCATGCTCATAATCCTCATCAATGTTTTTATCTCTTGCCATTTGACATCAATGGAAAAGGGTATCTCCCTTTGGGGCTGAACTCTCCTTGGGGTTGCTCCCCCTGTTTTCACTGACCTCTGAGATGATGCCTTTGATATTTCTTTGTGTTTCTGAGCCCATGATTAATCTCTCTCCCTTCATCTGATTAATATCTCCCTCTTTGACAAAGGGTATCACTTTGATGCAAAACTGAAGTACCTGATCCCCCTATGGGTATGTCTCCCCTTATATTCTCTACAAGTTGTTGTGTAATCACCGTGAACAATATGCTACCACTGCAATCTGCTTCTACTGTAGATGTTGTTGCTCTACCAGAACACTGATCAACTGCTCAACAATACTACATCAATAATGCCATGATCTGTTATTCCTATGGCAATCCTTGGACATGTCCATGCATCATACATGCATGAACCTGTACCTCAACCTATTGGAGTTATTTTCCATTGGTGCTTCCTTGTGTAATCAACTGACATATATGAAAAACATTCAGAAATTTAAGAATTCAAATAATCATCCAAGATTATCTAAACCACTCTCTGAACCATTCTCTAAACAAATATGTAAACACAATCTTTGAATCCATGCTATGAGCTAGTCTCTGAACCAATTTGTCCTGAATTCATGCTCTCATCCACTGACATACATCTGTCTATACTTTTCAAGACTCTGCTACTCAACTGTCCACAATGTTGAACCATCTATCTTAGCTACTGCATGGATTCCCCTTGTCTAATATTCATATTACTTTGGAGTCTCCAAGCTGAATGGCTTAGGACAATACCTCCTTCGATGCAACATAATATTCCTCTTCATCTGTGAATACATATTAATTTTCATCCTCTTCCTGAATTCTGTCATGATCTTGAGTTTTGACATCTTCTTCATCTTCTACTTGAGTTCTGACACCTTCCTGTTTGCTTCTAAATTCATTATGATCTTGTGCTACTGCAAATCCTAAAAGTACGATTCCTTGGACATGTTCTTCATTTACCTTCTCCTCTTGTTTTTTACTTCTTCTCCAAACCTTCTTGTTTCCCACATAAACATTTTATTTCGTGGGAGGCCCTATCATGCTTCTGCAATTTCGAGTTGTGTCCATAGTTGTGGCATTTGTAACATTCAATATTTTGTGGGGCCACATAAGCATTTCTTTCCTGATTATTTCTTTCATAATCCCTACAATATGCAACCTTATGTCCAAAGCTAGTACAATAAAAACAATGACCATAAAATAAATTTACATACCCGGGAGTGAATGATTTTCCTTGTGGTGTAGTCCTTTTGTAATTCTGCCTTGGCTTATCAAGATATTCTCTTTGGTTGTTTCTTTCACAATGTTTGAATATTCCTTGCTGCTTGAATGTAGAGGGTCTTCTGTATTCATTTATTTCTAATTCATGTTGACCATGATTTGTTCCTTTGAGAACTTCCACATAACTCTTTCGTTTTTTTTATTTTGTCATGGAGATTGAACCTTTCTCAGTTTGCATTTTGTTGTATCCTAATGTCTTGGTGCTATCTTGTTAGATGTCCTTTTTATGAAGATATTTTCTTAGAGTGACTTCTTATGCTTTGAACCTTTCAATAATATTTTCCTTCTCTGCTAGATGACGTCTGAGTATTTCTTCAATCCTTCTGTCCTCTTCTACCTGGACTTTCAACTTTGTAATTATTTGGTTGACTTACTTTGAGTTGAGATTCTGAGTTCTGTTTAGTTCTTTCTTGAGTAACTTGTTTTTATTTCTTTATTTCCTTAGTTCTTCTAAGGTACTAATTAATTCTACTCTGAGATCCACTTCGCTTTATTCTTCTGAACTATCAGAGTTTCTTGATTGATTTTCCTTAACCATAAATAATACCTTTTCTGACTCACTATCAGTTTCATCATCTTCACTAGATGAGGAACTATCTTTTCTTGAGTATAGATTTTTCTTGAAGACTTTCTTTTTGTTTTTCCAGTTTCCTTTTTGATATATCTTTTCTTTCTTGGGATCTTACTCTTCATCACTATATGAATTTCTGGCATAAGGACACTTATTTGCAAAATGATCAATTTTACCGCAATTAAAACATTTCAATGGAAGCTTACCTTTATATTTACTTGTTCCCTTTTCCAACTTTCTTACAAAGTTTTTCATTTCTTCATCTTCTTCTAAATCATCACTGCAACTACATTCTGACTTTGAATTTTTCTTACGAACTGACTTTGATTGTTTCTTGTTATTTTTTCTTAGCCATAAATTGTACCTTTTCTGACTCACTGTCGGTTTCATCATCTTCACTAGATGCAAAACTGTCTTTTTTTTAGTATGGATTTTTATTGAAAACTTTCTTTTTGTTTTTCCAGTTTCCTTTTTGATATATCTTTTCTTTCTTGGGATCTTACTCTTCATCACTATCTAAATTTCTGGCGTAAGGAAACTTATTTGCAAAATGGCCAATTTTACCGCAATTAAAACATTTCAACGAAAGCTTACCTTTATATTTACTTGTTCCCTTTTGCAACTTTCTTACAAAGTTTGCCATTTATTCATCTTCTTCTAAATCATCACTCCAACTACATTTTGACTTTGACTTTTTCTTGCGAATTGAATTTGATTATTACTTGTTATTTTTCTTTGTCTTCTTAGATGCTTTGAATGCAGATTCCTTTGTAACCAGATTGTCTTGTTCTTTCCTCATCTCATAAGCTGTGACCATCCCATGTAAATCATCCATGGTCATTGTATCTAGATCCACTCTTTCTTCTAGGGCTGAGATATTTGAGTCAAATCTCATTGGTAGAGATCTTAATGCCTTTTTAACAATGACCCATTCCTTTATCTCATCTCCCAAACCTTTGATGCCATTCACTACCTCATCGATGTGTAGAAAGTAGGCTTCTATGTTTTCATCTTCATTCATTTTTAATTGTTCAAACTTTGCTATGAAAATTTGAAGTTTGGATTCCTTAACCTTTTCATATCCTTCATAGAAAGTATTTAGTTTGTCCCACATCTCCTTGGAAGATTCACAATGCGTGATTTTAGTCAATATTGATTCATCTACACCATTCTAAATAGCGTTCTTGGCTCTTGAATTATTTTCTGCGAGTTTCTTTCCATCCTTCTCTATTGGAGGAGTAGATGGTGCTTTGTATCCATCCACCATTGATTTCCAAACATCGAATCTCTGTGCCTGTATGTATGTATGTATTTATTGCTCCAAAGTGCATATTTCTCACCATTAAACTATAGTATCCCAACTCTAGCATGATCCATGATCTCCTTCTAGTGATTAAATTGTTTCTTGAAGGAACTTGCTATGATACCAATTGTTGGATTACTGAGAGGGGGGTGAATCAATAACAAACAATTTATACAACTTATTAATCCTTTTAACCATAATTTATATTCCTTTAACTTATTCAACAACATTCATCAATTCATCAATAATATGTTATTGCATCATATAACATTTACATCCATCATTGCATAATAAACAATAATAGACACATCCACACAATGCAAGTACACTAGTATTTTACGTGGAAACCCAATACGGGAGAAAATAATGAAATGATTTTCTTATATGTATTTAAGAATTACATTCAAGGAAGCACCAACTTCCCATTCTCCAACTCCAACTGGAAGGAGGCTCCAACCCCCTAGCTTCCTAGGCTACAACCTGAGGGAAGCTCCAACTCCCCACTTCTCTAGCTACAACCAGAAGGAGGCTACAACCCATTATGCTCTCCAGATACAACTACCTAGTTCTCAGGATCCAACCTGAAGGAAGATCCAACTCCCTGATTCTATGGCATCAACTGAAAGGAGGATACAACCCCATTTCCTTGCCCTCTCCCGCTACCCTGAAATATAAGTTCCAAATAGATGAAACCACTACCACACTCTCACTATGAGATATACCACTTTAAACCTATACGGATGTGTGCCAACAACCTGTAACCAACCTGTACCAATAACATGTGATCAACTTGTACCTGTAATAAGTCCAAACCAACCAAAAACAACAGGTATGCGACCTGTATATGATGCAACTCGTGTATGTACATGACCTATCTATATTACAGCCTATGTATGCATGCAGTCGGTCTATATTGTAGCCTACGTACAGCTTCAAAAAGCTAGGTTTTTAACCTTTCTGAACTCAAACTCTTCACTGCCTCTATCACAACAACCTGTAACCTGTCACTGTATCCAATATATAGTTGTGCCCTTATGCATACATCATCATACATATTCATTAACCAAGTGCATCTATGTCTCTCTAGTCATGTGTTATACATGCATATACAGTCATGATCAAGTGAAATAACTCTCACAAGGACTAGACATCAAACCCTCACTGATATGCATCCTCAAACCACACCAACAACTTCACCAACACATCACAACCAACAACCCCCAACCATGTAATAAGAAATACAAGATATTCCTTAACACTTAACCCAAAAAGATGTAACAATAATAAATAAGAAACATATCCGTGTTGTATTTGTGTAGATCTAGCTCATACAATAAGTGCCATAAAACCAACAACCTCTCTAGGGAAAGTCCTCAAAACTCCCATGAACATATCCCATGTAGACAACAATATCCAACTACACATAAGAATATGACATATATTTTGAACCTATATATAGATCTGTTGTACATGATTACTCTAGACCTTGTTGGGAACTTGCTTTCAGAGTCCAGACTCTAGAGACCTGGCATATTCATCTCCTCAATATTTCATGTCCTTTTCCAACTGTACACGACCTATTCTTATTCATACCACGTATGTACATGCCCTATTCTCCTTTACCCCGCATATGCACATACCTTCCTCCACTGCAGCCCGTGTACACCTCAAAAACTACCTTTTTTTAGTAAATCTGCAACTCCGAAATTTTCACCGTCAACCCTCTTTTACTTCCTCAATCTTGTGTAACTTCAGATGTATCAATGATTACTTGCAATAAAATTTTTGCAAATGATAGATACTCAATGTTCTCATTAGGTGCAAATAGGAGACCCTTGCTCTCTTATTTATACTCTCCAAGTAGCTTTCTCAAGGTGTTACCTTCTAACCAACTTTACCCAATTTCCTTCTTTTAGGGATAACTCAATTCTAACCACTTTATCCACAAATAGTAAAGTGTCCACTTCTAGTTTCAACTAACTTTATTATTTAATTAATTTCTTTTGCAACCACTTTGACTTATCCATAAATAGTAAACTCACCACTTGTTGTTGCAACCACTTTGACTAGTAAACTTCTTCTAAGAGATTCTAGAATAATTTGACTTCTTTTACCTTCTAGGGGATTCTAGATAACTCATGATGGTTCTCCAACTTCACAAGGCCACATCTCTCTAAACCCGAGGAACTAAGTGACGTTCCACGTATCATCGTGATTTGAAAATGAAAAAGGTTTGTGTATATGAAATTTTGCAAGTGGAAAAAGTATGTGTCTTAGGCAATTGGATCAAGTTGCAAGCACATACACTTAATGATTTTTTACTTAAAATGAACAACATAAATAGTCATAAACAACCATCAAAAGCAAGAACATAACACAAAAAAATGATAAAGGAGTTCACCCCTCTCTTGGGCTACAACTCCTAGTCCAACTTCCAATGGATCATTTTCATTATATGCTCAAAGTGTTAAAATAAGTTCTTTAAAATGCTCATAATGAAAAATAGAAATCTCTAATGGCTCCAGAATGTCCAAAAACCCCTAGATGGGGTTTTTCTACACCTGGATTGGCCAAAACATGGAGAAAATACAACTCTTGGAAGTTTTTACAAATAACCTGTTGTCTCTGCTCGCCAGAATGCACACATAGTCATCCAACCCCGACCTCTGCGTGATTTCCCATCCAAAAACCTATCCCACGCATCACACATAATCATGTGCTAGTTTGTCGCACAATTAGCGCAATTGGTGCCAACTTCCCCGAAGATTTTGGTCGCATGGCCCCATGTGGTCAAGTGTTGGCTGAATTTATGCCCTCGTCGGATTTCCCCGTGCTACTGGTCATATGGGAGTGTTGGTGTGTGACCAAGGGATGGGGCTTATCCCCGACCCTTTTTTCGCCCAACCAAACTATAGTTCAAACTTTTATACAAGTTGTGCCATTATGGGTTAAGAACAAACTGCTAAGCGGGCTAGTGGCCTAGCCTACATGACGAATTTACCCTTTCCAGAGGTCTTGGGTTCGACCCCCATGGAGCCAAACCCAAACATTATACCAATGAAGGAGGTGCCATGTGGCGTCCCCTGATTGGGCCACACGACACCCATACATTGGTCCACTAAACTGACAAGTGTCGACCACTGGTTGGTCCACATCATACCTCTGTATGGTCAACCTACCACATCACCACCTTCTATATCATCCTACCAAGTCACCTTTCCATGTCAGATATACAGTGATACAGACTGTACGATCAACTACCACATGGAATGTACAGTCTGTATGGACTGTACAATCAATAATTTTGCCTGTTTGGACAAACAAACAGAATGAGATATATCCCTCATACGAACTCTGTTTGAGCCCGTTCAAGTTGCCTTGGGATCTTGAGGATGATATCTACGCAATGAATCCATATTCGAGCAATTTTGAACACTTTGATTTTTGAGCATTTTTTTGATCCCCTTGATCACTCCTCCCCCTTGGGAAGCTTTTGGACCTCCAAAATACTACTTCAATCAATCTATAGATGAGGGTATAGTTCCATCACCTTTCCAACCTCAATCCATCTATCTTTTCTTGGTATTTTTTCTTTGATACCAACACGAAGGTACTCCACATTCCCTCGTTTTGAAGTTCTTATCTTTTTGTCAAGGATTGTATTCTTATGCAATTCTGAAAGATAGTCTGGAGAGAAGTAATCTATGGAAGGAATATGAACATGCTCTCCTTTATCATCAATCAAAGGAGGCTCAGACAATCTCAAATTCTCAACATTAACAACCGCACACATTTTCATATAAGGAGGCAAATCCAAACTTAAGGGCATTGTTACCAATATTTTCAATAATATTGAATGGTCCATATCTAATTGGTTTCCAATTTTTACCTTCTCCTTTAAGCCTCTCTATAACAAACCTCGGTCACCCACAGGCTGGGGGACACCACCTTCAATCCCACCCCTGGACTTCTTTCTCTTACCGATACCTTTTAAAATAATAAGGACACATAAAAGAAAATATTTAACGACATGCACAACAATAACCAACAAGCATGCATACTCTAAAGATTCAATCATACGATAAATAAATACACAGTAGAATACATTCATATACATATAATTAATACCATAACAAAGAGCAATTATCTTTATAAAAGATGACACCAACTGGCTGCAGGCCAAGGACATTCCACCCAACCGTAGACACTACTGCTCAAAATCTCAACAACAGTGTCACCCCTGAGCTAGGGCTATGAATCCATAGGGACAGTTACAGAGTGTTACTTGGCTTCCCAAACCAGTCAACACTCAAGCTCTCACAAGATTTCCCATCACTCACAACAATCCAAGTACCCAACTCTCTTCTAACCATCCTGCACCACCCAAGAGAATGGATCTCCACCCTTCTCTGCCACACAGTCCCTCATGCAATCCTTCTCCTTATTTTGGGCTCTAGCACAACTGATCCAGAATCTCAATGCTCGAAATTTTAGGACTCCCAGCTGTGAACAAAGTTGGACACATGCCAACGCATCTCAGATATGTAGGCCTCAAGTCATGGCTAGATTACACCAATAAACACTATATCCAACAAAACCGTGGCTAATATTCGACAGTTCGTTTCCCTTTCCCAATCCAAGACACATATGAGGATGGATCAATGAGTGATAAGTAAGGATATAATGAATGAACGAGTGAGTAAGTGAATGAACACATAAATAGATGAAGGAGGGAACGAGCTATCAACAAACCCCCTCAACAGTCCAGGGGTGGGTTAAGTATTTCGCAGGGAATCAAGAACCTCCTGGCATCCCCCAAGAAGCTCACGTAACTGATCCCCTCCCTTATACAAAAATGGTAAATAGAATAGGAAATAACATTTAACCCTTCAAGCCCCCTCTCTTGTGGAATCATAGCCCCTTATAACTCTAGTCCTTGTTCGTCTAGCAACCAACGATGTGTTTATTATTAATAATGATCAAAACATTACATTTCTTGGGCACACTAGCCTTTTAATAATTGTCTGGGCGCTCTAGCTTGTTATCATTGTAACAATACATTATTTAAAATGGGGGTTCATAACCCGGGGTGTTACATCCCATCCTCCTTATTTTGGCACTGTCCTCAGTGCATATACAAAATAGAGATCAAAATCTCAAAGTTTATTCAAAAAGATGCGGGTACTCTACCCGCATGGCATCTTCATGCTCCCCGGTAACATCTTCAGGACTGTAGTAGGTCCACTGAACTTTTACCAGCTCTATAACTCGATTCTGGAGAATTTTGATCTTTCTGTCCAATACCCGCACTGGATGAACTTGAAAGTCTCCCTCTGTCTCTACCTGAATCATATGCCAATCAATAACATGGTTAGGATCATGTACATATTTCTTTATTAAAGAGACATGAAATACATAATGCACATTCATGGAATCAAACAATGAAATCATGTATGCAACTGGCCCTATTCTATCCAATATTTCAAATGGGCCACAAAATTTGGCTGCCAACTTTGTACAACTACCCAATTTCAAAGATCTTTTCTTGGGCTTCACTTTCAAAAGTACATGATCCCCTACTTTAAATTATCTAGTTGTCTTGTTCTTATTTGCATAAGATTTCTGTCTATCCTGAGATGCCTTTAAATTCTGCTTGATCTTAACTATCTGGTCTTCCATATCCTTGAGCAACTCTGGCCCAAGTACCACTCTATTTTCTAGGTTGTCCCATTTCACTGGAGTATTGAATTTCCTACCATACAAGGCTTCAAATGGGCTCATTCTTAATTAATATTGATACCATTATTATATGAAAACTCGACCAAGTGCAAATAATCTTCCCACTTAGATGGCTTATCCATCACATACATTCTCAGCATGTCTTCAATTATTCAGTTGACCCTCTCTGTTTGTCCATCTGATTGGGGATGGTATGTTGTGCTAAAGTTTAGATTTGTACCAAATACTTTAAACAATCCCCTCCAAAAATAGGAGGTAAACTTTGTATCTTTGTCCGAGACAATTGTCCTAGGTATCCCATGCAACCTAGCAATCTCTCTCATGTAAATTTCTGCAATATTATTTGTTGTATGTGTTGTATTTATAGGAACAAAATGAGCAGCCTTTGTTAATTTGTCAACCACCAACATGATTGAACCATGTTTCCTTATTGTCCTGGGTAATTTAGTTATGAAATCAATGGTTATCATTTCCCATTTCTTCTTTGGTATTGGTAATCACTGCAGCAAACCCGTTGGGTGCCTATGCTCAGCCTTTACCTTCTGACATTCCATACATCGAGTGATGTAATAAAAATATTTTTTCATTCCTGGCCAAAAGAATTGGCTTCTTACTGCTGTAATTGTTTTCTGCTAATCGAGATGTCCAACATAAGGAACATCAAGCATTTCATTCAATACCAAATTCCTCAGTTCTCCATAAATAGGAACATAGATTATATTCACCATATTCCTTTATCTCATACTCCTTTATTTTCTGTTGTACATCTCCTTCCTGTAAGCTTTCCTTTACTTGTAGGTAATGCCAATCTGTAACAAGACCATCTAAAATTATTCTCTTCAATTTTGACTGATGCATACTAACAATAGTAGCATGCATGAGATGCACTCTTCTACTAAGTGCATCGACAAATTTATTCTCCTTTCCTTTTATATGCTTTATATCGAGGTCATATTTGCTTAACAATTCCAGCCATCTTGTTTGCCTGACATTCAAGGTTGGGTGTTCAAAAAGATACTTCAGGCCAATGTGGTCTGTCCTTAATTCAAATCTCTTCCCCATGAGATAATGCCTCCACATCCTCAAGGCGTGGACAATGGAAACAAGCTCCAAGTCATGTGTGGCATAGTTCCTCTCATGCTCCTTAAGGTTTCTAGATTCATAACCAATGACATGTCCATTTTTCATGAGGAATCCCCCAAGTCCTTCCTTACATGCATCTATACATACCACAAAACTTTCATTTGGGCCAACAATCTTTAACACAGGCGCACTAGTAAGTAATTCCTTCAACATATTAAAATTCTCTTCACGCTTAGGTGTCCATTCGAATTTAGTTCCCTTCTTTTGAAAAGAAGTGATGGGATGAGCAATCTTAAAGAACCCTATTATGAACCTTCTATAGTAACCAGACAATCCCATAAAAGATCTGACTTCTGACACATTTCTGGGCGTTGTCCATGCTCTAGTGGCTTCAATCTTCTCTGTATCTACTGCTATGCCCTATTATGAAATAATGTGTCCCAAGTAATGGATATGCTTTTGATAAAAATAACACTTACTCATCTTGGAATACAACTGATGTTCTCTCAACACTTGCAACACCAGTCTTAAGTGATGTTCATGCTCCTCTTTAGACTTAGAATAGATAAGTATGTCATCCAATAACACTATGACAAAATTACCCAAATAATTTCTGAATATGCCATTCATTAAGCACATAAAGACAACTAGTGCATTGGTCAGTCAAAATGGCACAACTACAAATTCATAATGCCCATACCTGGTCCTAAAGGATGTATTATGAATGTATTCTTCCTTGATTCTTACCTGATGGTATCCTGACCTTAGGTCAATCTTTGAAAATATCTTTTCTCCTCTTAGCTGATCAAAGAGGTCATCAATTATGGGTAGGAGATACTTGTTCTTTATGGTATACTTGTTCAGTTGTCGAAAGTCAATACAAAACCCCAAGGTTCCATCCTTATTTTTGACAAAAAGTACTGGTGCTCCCCAAGGTGAAACACTTGGACATATGTATCCTTTCTTCAACAATTCCTCCAAGTTCATTTGTAATTCTTTTAAATCTGGTGTGCTCATTTTGTAAGGTGTTTTTGACACTGGGGCAACTCCTGGCACTAAATCAATTGAGAAATCTATCTCCCTTCTTGTTGGAAACTTTGGTATTTCTTGGAATACATCTTCAAATTCCTGTAGTACCGAGAAAGCTTCAAGGCTTGGCCCCTTTGTATTTTCTGGCTCTTCCACATGAGCTGCATACAATTGACATCCTTTCCTAAAAAATATTTTCAGTTGTAAGGCTGAAATCTCCCTTATAGAGATGGGTCTTGGAACTCCTTTCATAGTGCTCTGTTTTCCATCTCCATCAAGACATGTAAATGTCTTGCTATGACAATCTAGGACAACATGATTCTTGTCCAACCAATCCATTCCAATTAGAATATCATAAGACCCCAATGGTATGATATTTATATCAACATTTGTATTCACGCCATTAAGACTTATGGAACAACTTCTGAACATATCATGGATTCTCCTTTTGGTTTCAGTGGCTAGCTAAACCAAACTTGATTTTCCAAGCTTACTTTTCTCCAAATGTAATCTATCCACTATTTTAGGATCAATGTAACAATGACTTTCTCCTGAGTCAATAACAACAGGTTGATTTATGATCTTACCTTCCACCTCAATCATATTGGACTTGTATTCTTCTTGTCGATCATCTAAAGCTGCATAGATTCTTCCCATATCTTCGACTGTTGTAGCCTCTTGGACGTTGTGCATAGTCTTCGCTCTTTCCTTTCTATGTGGGAAATCCTTGTACAAGTGATCTTATTTGCATCCCCAACATTGGATAGGTGGTCTTCCCCTTTTTCCTAAGGAGTCTTCTTTCTTGGATTCACCCTTAGCATACTGATCTTGATGATTTATATTAGGCTCATTCCTTATTAAGGGAGGTTTGAATCCTTTCCTCCTCCAATCAAATTTCTCCTTCCTCTTATCCTTCCAAGATTTCTGCAGGGGTTCTCTTCCTTGTCCTTGCTAATACAAGTATTTATCCTTCCTAATGGCCTTAGTCAAGGTCTTGGGCTCATCATACCTAATATTTTCTTTATAAAAGATTGGTAGTCCGCTCAAAAACCTCTGTGTCTTTACCTTTTCATCATTTATAAACCCAAAATATTTTAACAATCCCAAGAATTTCTTCTCATATTTTGCCATAGTCATGCTTCGCAGCTTGAGTTCAAAGAAATCCTGCATTTTCTTTTCATAGAAATGCTCTGAGAGGTACTCCTTCTGAAAGTACTTCTTGAACTACTTCCAAGTGATCCTACTCTAATTAATATGTTCAACTTGCTTCAATTGATCCCACCACATTGCAACTTTCCTGTGTAAATGGTAGGTGGCAATCTTGGCTTCCAAGTTCGATGAATAATTATGCAACTGAAAATATCTCCTGAGTCCAAGAAACCATGCTTCGACATCATCTTCCCTTGTGTCCATTGGACTCTGTCTCTGCATTACCAACTCTAGTATTTTGGAATTTGACCTCCTTATCATGGCTGGAGGCTCCCTCGCCTTCTTCCATTTCTTCAATATGCATTATGAGCTGATGTGTTTAAACCCCTTAATTCTGCAAAATGTGCAAGCAACCATTTTGTTAGAATTATGCATATGATAAACAAAATTTGCCAAACCATGTTACAGGTCCTTTTTCTTATCAATTCATGAATAACATATATGTATCAATATTCACCATATAACACTTCCATGTTATCCCTTAGCCGATACAAAATTTCATTTTTCACAGGCACTCCCTTCAAACCACTTCCCCAGGTGACCACGACTCGAAACCGCGACCAAATACTTCCTGGCGCTTTGCAACTTCGGAACCTTCAACCAAGACCTGATCAACAGTCCTCATCCTCTTTTACGATCAACAATCGAGATCCACTTCGGAACTCCGTCCTTCAGAAGTCACAACTTTCCCCGCTTGCTTCCTCCCGAAACACTTTTACCCGGAGTTCATGATCTGTTGACGTGTGTCCTCCCGCAGATTGACAACCATGAATCACTTCGGCTCTTCAAACTTCAAGAGTTTCAAACTCTCTACCTTCACTTTCTCCCGTAGTTCTTTCACTCAAAGTCGATGATCTATCGACATGTGTTTCTCACATATCGACGGTTGTGAATCACTTCAGCTCTTTGGGAGTTCTCGACCCGACGCTAATTGTCACATCTTTTTCCTCTAGAGTGCCCAGTCTCCGGACTTCACAATCTGTTGTCATGTGGTGAAATAATAGAAGTAGACATGTGGCCCAATCAGGCTGGTGATACGTGTCACATTCTAACTGAAATTTCAATCCTCCATATGCTCAAAACTTACTGACATGTGGCACAGATCCCATGTTTCCATGTCATCCCAGGTGACGTACGCAAGCCATGTCAATTCAGAATTATGGGTTCCACATCACCTCCAGGTGACATCATCGTGCCCCACCACTTTGGCTCTTCGAGCTTTAGAACTTCAGGCTTCAGGAGTTTCCACACTAGCACACTTTCAGTTCTCCTGAACTCCGAATTCTCGAACTGGCCAATCTGCCGATGTGTGTCTCCCTTATCGGACGATCTATATTAACCGCAAAATTCGGGAATTCGGGAGATACTGCTGCAAATATAAATAGTTCTTGTTGATTTGAGATCAATGATCCTCAATTACTTCAAGACTTCAGGTATTCTTTCCCTAGTGCTTTTCTCTACAAAACCTTTCAGAGTACTAAGTCTCTGAAGTAAGAGATCTGACGTCGTGTGTCCTTGTTGATGGATGGTCTAGATGAACTTCAAGATTCAAGCCTTCGAGAGTTCTGGATTTTTTCATCCGTCTTTATTTCAAAGTGGTTATCCACTAGAGTGTAGGATCTCCTGCCACGTGTCCACTTCAATCAACGGTCTGGATCTACTTCAGCTCTTCGAAGTTTCGATGTTCGAGCACTAACATGTCACATCACTTAATTCATTTCAATTTGCAGGGGCATGCATCAATGGTTTGGAGTAACCCTCCTTTCGCCCCAAAATTATTCTAACACTGACATGTAACCCCTCGATGAAACCGTGGTTTGGATTGTGGGACTGCCTTGGGGAATTAACTCCTGTGAAACTTGTTTCCCCGCAATTCCTCCTGGCCGTCGAGCTCTCTCCAAGCAACTTGACGGTTGTGACTTAACATTTTCTTTGATTTCATCGGATGACCCTTTTTCACCTGCCCTCCGATCCAATGATCCTAGATCTCTCTTGATCCCATAGTGGTGATCACTCTTGAATTTGAAGGGGACGGTCAGAATCCTTCTAACCCTTACAAAGGATCTCTGACGTTCTAACTACAACGTAGATTCTACAATGCCATTCCTCCCGATATTTTCAACTTCACGGTCAGAATTAGATCTCAACCACAAGACTCTGACCAACAGACCCGACCCATACTGGCCGGGTGTTTCAACCTTGCTCTGATACCAATCTATAACACACCCCGACCACCCACAGGTTGGGGTATACCACCTTCAAGCCCACCCATGGATTTCTTTCTCTTACTGATACCTTTTAAAATAATAAGGATGCATAAAAGAAAATATTTAACGACATGCACATCAATAACCAACAAGCATGCATACTCTAAATATTCAATCATATGATAAATAAATACACAACGAAATACATTCATGTACAGATAATTAATACCATAATAGAGAGAACTTATCTTTATAAAATATGACACCAACAGGTTACATACCAAGGATGTTCCACCCAACCGTAGACACTACTACTCCAAATATCAACAACAGTGTCACCCCCGAGCCAGGGATATGAATCCACAAGGACGGTTCTAGAGTGTTACTTGGCTTCCCAAACCAATCACCACTCAAGATCTCATAGGCTTTCCCAGAATTCACAACAATCCAAGTACCCAACTCTCTTCTACCCATCCTGCACCACCCAAGAGAATCAACCTCCACTTTTCTCTTCCATGCAGTCCCTCAGGAAGTCCTTCTCCTTATTTTGGGCTCCAATGCAATTGGTCCAGAATATCAATTTTGTAACTCTCAGGACTCACAGTTGTGAACAAAACTAGACATAGGTCAATTCATCTCAGACATGAAGGCCTCAAGTTATGGATGGATTACTCGAGAAACCACTACAACCAACAAAACCATGGCTAATATTCGGTAGTTCGTTTCCCTTTCCCAATCCAAGACACAGATGAGGATGGATCAATGAGTGATAGGTAAGGACTAAATGAATGAACGAGTGAGCAAGTGAATGAATGCATAAATAGATGAAGGATTGAATGAGCTATCATCCAACCCCCCCAACAATCCAGGGGCGGTTTAAGTATTTCGTGGGGAATCAAGAACCTCTTGGCCTCCCCCAAGAAGCTCACGTAACTGATTCCCTCCCTTAGACAAAAAAGGTAAATAGAATAGGAAATAATATTTAGCCCCTCAAGCTCCCTCTCTTGTGGAATCATATCCCCCTATAACTCTAGTCCTTGTCTGTCTAACAACCAATGTTGTCTTTATTATTAATAATGATCAAAACATTACATTTCTTGGGCACACTGGCCTTTTAATAATTGTTTGGGTGCTCTCGCCTCTCAACATTGTAACAATACATTATTTAAAATGGGGGTTCAGAACCCAGGGTGTTACACTGTCTTTGCTAATGTAAGTCCAAACTTCATCTCCAACTTGGAAACTGTGATCAACATGATGCTTTTCATGTCTTGTCTTGTACTTGTCTTGGGTCTTTTCCAACTGTTCTTGTACCATTTGATGCACTAATTGAATTTTCTCAATGAACATCTTTTCTCTGTCAATGTCATAATGACCATCAATAGGAACATCCTTCCCAAAGATAAAATATAAAGGATATTTTGGTAGATAACCAAAACATACCTCAAATGGAGATGTTTGAGTCGATGAATGCTTAGCCCTGTTATAAGCATGTTGAATGTAGTGTAGGTTCTCATCCCAAAGCTTAGGATGTTTGCTGCAATAACCACGAAGAAGATGTACTACTATTTTATTCAACACTTCTATTTGACCATCATTTTTTGGATGAAATGATGTGCTCTTTTTCAACTTGGTGTCGATGAGTGCCCATAAGCTTGACCAAAAATTCCCAATAAATCAAGAATATTGATAAAAAATAATGGATTTGGGCAACCCAAAATGTACCCATACATGTTGAAAGAACGTTTGTGACATTTGTTCATCTGTAACCTACTTCTTATAAGGCATCAAAATGCACATTTTTCTGAAATGATCAACCACAACATAAAGATAATCATGATTCTTTTTAGACATATGTAATCCTCCTACATAGTCCATGGAAATGATTTCCCAAGGACGAGAAGGAACCAAAAGTGGAGTATACAATCCTAACTTTCTGTTTCTAGGCTTACTTGTAGCACATAAAGAACATCCTCTTACATATCGTGAAACACTTTCATTAATTTTATGCCAATAGCAATACCTTTGCAAATTAGCCACCATCTTTCCTACACCAAAGTGGCCAGCAATAAGATAAGAATGTGCTTCCCTTATAACTTTGACTCTTTCACCCCGTGGAATACATAGCTTGTTTGTTAATGTTTAATCCATTATTATAGTTCTTGGCATTTCAAGAGATAATAATAGCATAATGCAAGATCACTGAGAAATACACAATCAAAAGAGACACAACATTTATTCGAGGAAACCCTCTAGGGGAAGAAAACCCAACAAAACTTCCTTATTATAGATAGACAATACAATGCCAAGAGATAACTTAAACTAATGTAGAATATCCTCTCCCAAAAGATGCGCCACTCTCTCTCCTTCTTCTTCAACTGCAGTTCTGAAACTTGTCTCTCAATGAGCAAGTGAGGTGTGTGTATAAGTGAGGCACTAGCCTCCTTATTTATAAAAAACTGGCATGTGTGAAGTGTCTCTTCACTGGCAGGGCCGACTTCTTCTTTTGCCTTTTACAATTAAATTATGACCAATCCACAAAAGGGGATTTGGTCCTTATATGATAGCCGACATGATCAATCCACAATGGGGATTGATCCAATGAATAATATATCAAATAATAAGAAGAATACACTTTGCAGTTACATTATTTTAACACTCCCCCTTAACAAGAAGGGTATTCTTCAACAACATCATGCGAGAGAGAGAGGACAACATCATCAACATCATCAAGTGGGTGAGAGGACAACATCATCAATATCATCTTGGAACACTAACTGGCGTATCTATAAATCATCAGAAGTTTTCTTCATCGACAACATTGTCATTCTCAAAGGAATGCAATCATCATCTGCATCAATATGTATTAGTATAAAACTGATACATCATCATCATCATCACAACACGAGGCTGGATCATCATAATAATACTAGACTGGCTTTACGTCACTGCTATCAAGACAAAAGAACAGTTCTAGTCTCATCTCATAGTCTTGCTTTACGTCACAACAATAAAGTTGGAAGCAAGATACTCGTCCTGCTTTACGTCACAACAATCAAGCTAGAAGCAGGATACTAGACTGGCTTTACGTCACAACTATCCAGCCAGAAGCACAGTGCTAGTCTCATCTCATCATCTTTCTTTACGTCACAACTGTCAATCCGGAAGCAATATGCTCATCCTGCTTTACGTCACAACCATCAGGTCGGAAGCAAGATACTAGACTGGCTTTATGTCACAACTATCCAGCCAGAAGCTCAGTGCTAGTCTCATCACATCATCTTTCTTTATGTCACAACCATCAAGTCGGAAGCAAGGTACTCATCCTGCTTTACGTCACAACCATCATGTCAGAAGCAGGATACTAGACTGGCTTTACGTCATGGCTATCCATCCAGAATCACAATACTAGTCACATCACATCATATTGCTTTATGTCACAACCATCAGGTCAGAAGCAAGAGATGTCTCATCATAACGACTACTCCCCCTTTCGAGGAAGGTCCTTTCAGACTATACCAAGCTTATCTCGAAAGTGATCAAACTTTACACGAGATAGAGGCTTGGTCAACACATCAACAACCTGTTCATTCGTGCTAATGTACTGGAGCTTTAAGGCTCCTCTCTACACCATGTCACATATGTAATGATATCAGATCTCTATGTGCTTCGACCTGTCATGGAATACAAGATTCTCTATCATCTTTAAGCAACTCTAATTGTCACATAGGATCATGGTTTCTTTCATCTTCAAGTCAAATAGGCCGGTCATCAACTTTTGAAGCCATATAGCTCTGTAGCTGGCAGAACATGCAACAATGTATTATGTTTCCGCTATGATGAGAGCAATGCTAGATTGCTTCCTACTCTGCCACGAGATCATGGATGATCCCAAACTGAAACAACATCCTAAAGTGATTTTCCTGTTAGAAACACTTCTTGCCCAATCTGCATCAGTATATCCACTCAATGTGAAATCATGATCTCCATCATAGCTGAGACCACAATATATTGTACCCTTAAGGTACCTCATCACATGTTTTGCAGCCACTAGGTGAACATGTATGGGTTCTACTAGAAACTGACTCAAGGTGTTCACATAAAAACAAATTTTTGGTCTAGTGTTCGTCAGGTACATCAATGATCCAATAATCTGTCTGTACAGTGTGACATTAATCAATTCTGACGAAGTGTCGACCAACAGCTTCAACTTCACTTCCATGGGTGTATTCATGGACTTGCACTCCAACATGTCGAATATCTTCAGGATTTCAACTGTATACTTCCCTTGGTTAAGGAATATCCTCTCAGGACTCTGCCATACCTCGAGACCTAAGAAATAATGCATTAGGCCAAGGTCTTTCATTTCAAATTCTGAGGCAAGTCTCTTCTTACATTCAGTGATGATATTTTCTTCTCTAGTTAAGAATAAGTCATCCACAGATAGAAACAATATTACTGGCTCATCGTTCATGACTTTGAAGTAGAGGTCAGAGTCTGCTTTACTCTTGGTAAAGCCTAAGCTCGTCAAGAAACTATCTATATGGCCATACCAAGCTCTAGGAGCTTGCTTCAATCCGTATAAGGCTTTCCTCAATCTGCAGACATGAGACTTCATGTATTCAACTTCAAATCCTTGAGGTTGCTCTATATATACACTTCCTCTTTGATGACACCATTTAGGAAAGCTATCTTTACGTCCATCTGGTGCAACTTCCACTTCATCTTAGCTGCAAGAGCTATGAAGGTTCTGATCGAAGTGTATCTAGCTACAAGAGCGAATGTCTTTTCATAGTCAATGCTTTCCTTTTGAGAAAAAGCCACGAGTGAAAAATCTTTCTTTATACTTCTCAATACTTCCATCAACAACATGTTTTATTTTGAAGAGCCATTTGGAGGATACCACGTCTTTACTCTTCAGTCTGGGAACTATTTCCCATACATCATTCTTTATTATGGATTGGTATTCCTCTGTCATGGCATCTGCCCATTCTTTCATCTGAATGGCTTCTTTAAAGCAGGTAGGCTCCTTCTCTAGGAGGTCACACATCAAATTTGTATAACTGGAGAATGGCTTTGGTCTTTTAACCTGTCTTATGGTTCCTTGGGGAACACCGTACTTATCTCCATATTGAATAATCTCTCTAGCCCAAGTTGGCTTCCTTTTATGGAGGATCGTCATCTGAGGAGGTTCTTGGACTTCTGATATATCATGGTCTTCTAGAATTTCCTCATCAGGGGAAGTTATGACTTCCCTCACTGGTTCTGCGGCTCTGGGAATCTCCCTCATTGCAGTACTGGGGATTACGGGTTCCTCTTCATATACTTCTTCAAGCTGGCATCTTCTAGATTTCTTGAGTGCTACATCTTCATCAAAGGTCACATCCCTTCTGATCTCAATGTGATGGTGACCTGGTATATAGATTTTGAAGGCCTTGGAGACCTCACAATATCCCACAAATATTCCCTTCTTTCCTGAAGGTTCCATCTTATTTCTCTTCTCTTTCGGTATATGAATAAATACTGGGAAGCCAAATATTTTGAGATGGCTTACCTCTGGCTTCTTTCCGGTGAACATCTCTTCTGGGGTCTTGAGCCTAAGTGCACTATGGGATAATCAGTTTTTCACATATACAACTTCCATTGCTGCTTCTGCCCATAAGCACATAGGAAGATCTTGATCATGGATTATAGTCTTCATAGCTTCCATTATCGTTCTATTCTTTCGTTCAGCTACACCGTTTTGTTGGGAATTATAGGGAGTAGTGAGTTCCCTCTTGATGCCAACATCTTTGCAGAAGTTCACAAACTCTTTTGAGGTATATTCTTCTCCATTATCTGACCTGAGTGTCTTAATCTTTCTTTCAAAAATATTCTCTATCAAGGCTTTGAATTCCTTGAACTTGCTGAACACTTCATCTTTAGATTTCAAAAAATATACCCAAGTCTTACGAGAATAATCATCAATAAATGATGCATAATATACATACCCACTAATGGAAGAAAATGGCATTGGGCCACATACATATGAATGAATGAGCTCTAGGACTCCTTCTGCTTTGCTGTCTCTCTTCGGAAAAGGGTTCTTGATGTTCTTCCCTTGTGCACATCCATTGCATACCTTCATGGTCACTTTTGAGTTCTGGTAAACCTGTGACCACTTTGCATATGTATGGTAGCGCCTTGTAGTTGACGGGAGCTAATATTCTATGCCAAAGTTCACATGAGTTTTCAATGGCGTGGGTCATAGTAGCGTCTGAGTGACCCTTTAGTTTATACAAGCCATTTGCTTCACTTCCAATGATGATTTCTTCATTTAAGGTTTCTCCTTTAGCCCACATAAGGACTTCTCCATCTATAAAAGAAACTCTGAAGCCTTTCTTTTCTAAAGCTAAAATGGAGAGTAGGTTCTTAGTCAAACTTGGTACATATAGTATGTCCTTCATATTCAATGAATTCCTTGAATTCAATTTGTGGTTTGATTCTCCCATTCCCTTGATGGAATATTGGTAATCATCTCCAAGTGTCACTTTCTGAGAAAAATTCTTTTATGAGATAGAAGAGAGAATGTTTCTTTGTCCCGTCATGTTCTTGGATGCACCACTATCAATGAGCCAAGTGTCCTCTCCAGGTGTTACAGATCCTGAGAGGGTTGAGATTAAGACATGGTCTTTGATTTGCTCTCTTATCATCTTTGCAGGTGGCTCTTCATCTTCGACTACATGGGCATGGCGCCTCTTATGTTTTCTCTTGTATTCTTCTCATCTGGCTGGAAAAAACTTCACAATATGTCCCATCTTGTTACAATGATAGCATTGTACAGATGAGTAGTCTCTTTCCTTTCGTTGTCCTTTCTTCTGAAATCTCCTTGGATGAGATTCTTTATGATTGAATTTGTTTGACTGTTGAGGCTCTTTATGAGTCTCCTTTTGGATGTAGGGTTTCTTCCTTCCTCCTTTGGTGTGAGTAGCTAGGGCTTGATTATTATCTCTTGCTAGTAACACTTCATGATTCTCTACTCTTGTTTCTTCTTAGATGCATTCTTCCCATAGACTATCAAACTTCAGTTTCTCTGTTCTGGCACATATCGTTTGGATGAATGAATCCCAAGGTATTGTGAGACCATTTAGGGCCGTGATTATGATTTTGTCTTCGTCTATGGTATCTCCAATCGCTTCTAACTATTCTTTGAATTCTGAGATTCTGGAGAAATATTCCTGAATTGTTTCTCCTTTCTGCATCCTTGTATTCTTCAGTTGAGTTCTTAGATTCATCTTGCGGTTTATGTTATTTCCTTCATACAGTCTGGTCAAGGAATCAAACATTTATTTCATAGTCTTCTTAGATGACACATAAGGAATCAGGTGGTCTTTGATTGAATCTGCAATGATTCTTTTGGCCCTGATTGTGTCCTTTTGATGCTTGAATTTTTCTACAGCATCATCGGGTTCCGGAATTTATTATTTGATGAATTTTTCTAGGCCATTCTCTTCAAGAACGAGTCCAATCCTATACTTCTAGGAACACAAGTTTTCCACACCTTCCATCTTTTCAACAAGCTTAGTTCTTGCAGACATCTTTTACCTGGAGCTAGGAAAATGACCGAAAAATGAAAGTGCTCAAAATCAAAATCCGAACTTACTAGGAGGTGCTCTTGGCTGAGGCGAGTAGCCTGGTGTGTTTGGATCTGAGAAAATCCAACTTTTTCTCCTCCAAACTTGATCTGCGGATTTCTGGACTGGTGCTTCTGGTTTTCTGGTACCTCTGGTACTCTGGTACTTCTGGTACTTTTGGTACACTGGTTTTCTAGTACTTTTGGTACTTCTGGTACACTGGTTTTCTGGTACTTCTGGTACTTTGTGAAACTAGGGTTTCACTTTCCGGGAGATCCAAACACTAAAAGGTGCACTAAGAGTGCCAAAGTAATCCTTGGGGGAGGGTGCACTTTTCTAGATGGTTTTAGGGCTAAAAAGCTTCACCATCAAAAATCCCTAATTTGTATGTACGTCAACAGTGACGTTTTTCACTCTTGTGAAAGATGCTCTCTTCAGCTTGGCTCTGATACCATGTTAATGTTTAAGCCATTATTATATTTCTTTGCATTTCAATAGATAACAATAGCATAATGAAAGATCACTGAGAAATACACAATCACAAGAGACACAACATTTATCCTGGGAAATCCTCTAGGGGAAGAAAACCCAGCAAAACTTCCTTATTATAGATAGCCAATACAATGCAAAGATATAACTTAAACTAATGTAGAAGATCCTCTCCCAAAAGATGCGCCACTCTCTCTCCTTCTTCTTCAACTGTAGTTCTAAAACTTGTCTCTCAATGAGAAAGTGAGGTGCTAGCCTCCTTATTTATACAAAACTGGCATGTGTGAAGTGTCTCTTCACTGGCAGGGCCGACTTATCCAACTGGGTGGTTATAACCACCTTTATTATATTTCAGGGCCTCTTGATATATTTTGGGGCCAACTTCTTCTTTTTCCTTTTACAATTACATTATGACCAATTCACAAAAGGGGATTTGGTCCTTCTACAATAGCCGACATGATCAATCCACAATGGGGATTGATCCAATGAATAATATATCAAATAATAATAAGAATACACTTTGTAGTTACATTATTTTAACATTGGCAAGATGTTACAAAATTTTATCATGCACATGGTAATCCAATTCCTCAACTTGGTTAGAATGACACAAAGTTTCATAAACCTCTTTAAAATCAACATCTAAAACATACTGTCCAACATAGGTCTCATGCATGATAGAATTATGCTTAAGAATAACTAAAGCACTAACAATAGGCCTAGAAAGCATATCAACAACTTTGTTATAAATTCCTTTCTTATACCTAATAACCAAGTGGAATTGTTGTAGAAAACCCATCCATCTGAAGTAACTTGCTTGTTGTAGTTTTGTTTGTGATTGCAAGTATTGCAATGGTTGATGATCTGTGTGAATAACAGTTTCTTTTCCCAACAAATAGTGTTTCCATTTTTTCACACATGGCACCAATGCATACAACTCCTTGTCATATGTAGGTTAATTAATCACAACAACATTAAAAGTTTCAGAATGAAAACAAATGGGCTTACCATGTTGCAACAATACTTCTTCCATGGCATAGTTACTTGCATATGTTTGTATCTCAAATGGTTGTCTCAAATCAGGAAGTGTACGAACTGGAGCTGAACTAATTTTCACTTCAATGCATCAAAATATTTTTTTTGCTTGCCTCCCCATTGGAAAACTTGCTTGATGCTTGTCACGACATGTAATGGAGCTGCAATTGAATATAAGTTAGCAATAAACTTTCTCCAATATGGGGATTCTCCCAAAAAGATTCTTACCTCTGTTAAATTGTTGGGCTTGGGCCAATCCAAAATGAATTTGACCTTGGAAGGATATATTTTTAGTTCTCCTCCTCCAACAATATGTCCCAAGTAAACAAGCGAGGTCTTTCCAAAATCACATTTATACATCTTTAAAAACAATTTTTTTTTCTTCAAGATATCTAAAACTTTCTTTACATGCCTAACATGCTCTTCACAAGATTTTCTAAATATCAATATGTCATCCAAGTAGACAAATACACAGTCATCAAGAAAAAGCCTTAAAACATCATTCATAACTCTCATGAATGTGCAGGAGCATTACAAAGCCCAAATGTCATAACCATTCATTCAAACAAACCTTGCTTTGTTTTCAAAGTTGTCTTCCATGTCTCTCCTTCAAAAATACTAATCTTATGATAACCACTTCTCAAGTCCAACTTAGTAAAATACTTAGAATATTTCAATTGATCAAGCAAATCATCAATTCTAGGAAGAGGGTAACGATTCTTTACCGTAATCTTGTTCAAGGCTCTTAAATCTACACACACGATCCATGTACCATCTTTCTTTGGTACCAAAACAATTGGTGACCTGCATGGCGATGTGCTTGGCATGATAACCACTTTGTCAAGAAACTCTTGGATTTGTTTTTTGATTTCAGAATTCTCCATGACCGACATCATGTACATACCAATGTTTGGAAGAGGATAATCTTGTTGCAATTGTATCTCATGTTGGATGCCTCTTTTAGGAGGCAATCCTTTTGGTTCATGAAACATCTCATCATATTCATTAACAACCTCATATAAATCATATTTTAACTTTGCATCACAACCTTGGAAAGCTTCTTTTTCAACATTCTCTTTGGGTTTGATCATCAAGAGTACAGAGTTCTTACTAGCATTGACTAATCTCTTCATTTGTCCAACATTTACAAGTGACAAATTCAACTTCTTTGTATGTGCTCTAACAATGTGCTCAACTCCATTTAAAAAAAATGATAATTTTTCTCATGACGATGAAATATGGCTCTCCCATCATATAAATATGGGCTTCTCAAAACAATACCACAAATATCCAATATAATGACATCAAGCTCTACCTCATCTATAAAGTCTGCAGTGATGGAAAATCTAAGTTTACATATTTTTGTCACATGCAATTTGGAATTGTCACATATCCAATCTAGAGGATATGGTTTAGGATGAGGAGTAGTTTCCAAATGAAATTTATTGACGGTGTCTTCAGAAATGAGGTTTGCTTGAGAACCAATATCAAATAGAGTATTTATCTTGGTATGCTTTGAAATTACCATTATATGGAAAAACTCTATTCTTTCTTTTTCTTGTTGAGTTTAATTGAGGTTACTACTTGAAGAACTAGTACTGGCAATAGAGTCCTTACCTTGAAAACCCATGGCTGCGATTTTTGTTTCATCTTTCGAATCAGATCCTAAATCATGTTGTATAGTTGCAGCAGTCTTTGGTTTCGTTTTGTTGTTGAAAGTTTTGGGTCTCATTTCAGGATGAAGTTTCCAACAATGGTATTCATCATGACCATCTTTTGAACAATGTTTACATGTGAGTTTTTCTCCCTCTTTCTTGAATGAATCATTCTTCTTTCCATTTCCTTTGAATTTCCTCTTTCCTTTGTCTCCATTGTAGAATGGCTTATGGCTTCCCTCTTGAGGAGTATTCTTCCCTCTTGCTTCCAAATGAGTTTCCTGTACACAAACTTCATCTAGATTTGTAGGCTTAAAAATGATAATTGTGTGTCTCAAATAGCTATGCAATGCTCCAATGTATTTCAGTAAAGTTTCTTGAGAACAAAAATCAATACCCAAAATCAAATCTCTTCTCCTAAATTCTTGAGTGTAGCGTTGCACATTTTTCCCTTTAGCTTGCCTAAAGTTTTTCCAATCCATGATATATTTTTTCATGTATGATAATGGATAAAATTTCCTTTTAATTGCAACAATAAAATCATTCCAAGAGGATAAAACTCTACCATGCTTCTTCACGTTCTCTTGAGTTTTGGCTTCCCACCAAATGAGTGTTGCACTTTCCAATCTAAGAGAAGCAAGCTGAATCTTAGTTTCATCATCTTGGATTCTTTGTATCCTATAATACACTTCAATTTGATGAATCCAGTTATCCAATTTCTTAACATTTACCTCTCCAATGTACATAAGAAATTCAAACTTAATATCAAGCTTAAGAAAAGGAGTTTGTGGAGGAATTTTACCATGTTATTTTGGAGAATTTGGAGGTGGTTGTGAAATGGTAGAAGAAGTGGAATATGGAGGTGAAGGAGGTGGAGTATCACCATTTCCTCCATTTCCTTTTGGAGTCTTATCACCATTATCCTCATTACCTCTTGGAGGATTGGAGCTTTCTCCTTGCAACCTTGCATTCATTTCCTCAAATAAAACTTTCACCATTTTTGTCATATCATAAAAATATTTTCTGAAAGTTTCCTCTTCTAAAGTAGGAATTTCATGACTCTCCTCATGAGCCATACTTGGTTAATGCCTCCTTGAAGCTTGAGGTGAATGTATTGTTTTCCTTCTTGAAAGCTGAGAAATTTTCTTTACAAGTTTCCCTTCTCCTCTTGTGACCTTCAAGCTTGTAAGCATAAAAAAAAACACTTGCAATCAATCAAACCCTCAAAAACCTTTGATCTGATACCAACTTGATCTAAAAATGAAAAAGGTTTGTGTATGCAAAATTTTGCAAGTGGAAAATGTATGTGTCTTAGGCAATTGGATCAAGTTGAAAGCACATACACTTAATAAGTTTTTACTTAAAATGAACAACATAAACAAACATCAAAAGTAAGCACATAACACAACAAAATAATAGAGGAGTTCACCCCTCTCTTGGGCTACATCTACTGGTCCAACTTCCAATGGATCATTTTCATTATATGCTCAAAGTGTTAAAATCAGTACTTTACAATGCTCATATGCAAAATAGATGGCACCAATGGCTCCAGAATGTCCAAAACCCCTAGCTGCGCTCTTTCTGCACCTGGGTTGACCAAAAAATGGAGAAAATACAACTCCTATATTTTTTTCCCAATAACCTGTTGTCTCTGCTTGCCAGAATGCACACACAGTCATCCAACCGCGACCTCTGCGTGATTTCCTATCCAAAAACCTAGCCCACGCACCACACATAGTCGTGTGCTAGTTTGTCGCACAGTTAGCGTAATTGGTGCCAACTTCCCCAAAAATTTTGGTCGCATGGCCCCATGTGGCCAAGTGTTGGCTGAATTTACATGCTCGTTGGCTAGTCCTGTCGGGTTTCCCTGCATTGTTGGTCGTATGGGAGTCTTGGTGTGTGACCATGGGCTGGGGCTTAGCCCAACCCCTTTTCCTCCTAACCAAACTATAGTTCAAACTTTTATACAGGTTGAACCATTATGGGTTAAGAGCTAACTGGTAGGCAGGATGGTGGCCCAACCTACGTGAATAATTTCCCTTTGCCAAAGGTCCTGGGTTCGACCCCCGTGGAGCCAAACACAAATATTTTACCAATGGATGGGGGTGCCATGTGGAGGCCCCTGAGTGGGCCACGTGGCACCTATATATTGGTCCACTAAACTGACATGTGTCGACCATTGGTTGGTCCACGTCGTACCTCTGCATGGTCAACCTTCAACACCACCACCTTCCATGTCATCCTACCAAGTCACCTTGCCACGCCAGTTGTACGGTCGTATGGACTGTACAGTCAACTTCCGCATGGCATGTACGGATTGTATAGTCAACAATTTGTCCTGTTTGGACAAATGGATAGAACGCTATATCTCCCTCATATGAAATTTGTTTTAGCCCGTTCAAGTTGCGTTGGGATCATGAGGATGAGATCTATGTAATGAATCCATTTTCGATCAATTTCTAACACTTTGAGTTTTGAGAATTTTTTTGATCCCCTCGATCACACCAAAAACAACATGACATGTACTATCCATCTAGAATAGTCTTACCTGAAAATATATTGATATTCATACCTTTATACCTCAAATAAACTTGAGTCCCTTAATCACACCTTTCGGCTCTCCAAGGGTTGACATCAATGACAACCAAAAATCCAAACCAACTGTCCATCAACCTAAGCCAACTGTTTATAAAATAGTGGGGCGTGTTTATCAACATCAAACATACGCATAAAACCATAGAAAGATCAACAATAAACATTAGCAGTAAATACCAGTTCTATAGCATAGAATGCCAACAATAAAAAGTACACAACAAACCAACAATAAATACTATCGAACCAACAATAAATGATGTTCCAAAACCAACAGTAATACCATATCCAAACCATATCTAATCCAATAGAGAATTGTGTCCAAAACAATTTCCAATATCAGGTTTGCAATAAAAACCAATAGTAAAACCCTCAAGGGGTGATGGTACAACTTAAACCATAACAGAAGCACAAGATCTAATTTACTGATATTGCTAGAAGAAGTCAACCCAATAATATCCTAGCTAAATTTAGGGCTGCTACAACAACTAAAAACAACAATACTGGTCTAGAATATAAGATGTAGCATGTCCCCTCTACTGCCTGTAACTTCATTAATTCTCCAGCTGGTAGCACCTCGTGGTTGTCTCCCTGGGATATTCAATTCTTCCATAGTCTCAATTATTCCCCATAGACCCTCGGTCCTCAGTAAAGATGCTTGTTCTCTCCTCAGGAGGATGGATTAGGGGTTTGAACCCTCCACTGACTCTTCTACTATTCTCCTCGATGACTTGACCCTGCAAAGATACTTCCACCAACCCTCCTAGTGCCTTCTTAAGCCCTCGGTCAAATAGTTTGGTGTCTCTTGTTGTTGAGATAGGGTTTGAACTCTCCTAAATTAGTCAGATGAGTGTCAGACCCTCACCTTTTTGGTTGTAGCTGTGACATCTTGATTAGAGCAGAAAGAATAATGAGGATATCCAATAGCAATTGATCTAGGGTGATCCCTTGGCCGCACCAAAAACTCAGTAACATATTGAGGGTTTATCAACCCTTCACAAGCTGAGGCAATTCCTCCCAAAGAGAAAAGGGAAACTTCCCAAATGAATTCCCGATGAAACGAAAAACTAGGATGAGCTAGGGTGAGACTAGACCACAAAACCTCAAGAAGAATGAGGTTAAACAACCCTGTAAAAGGGCCTAATCTAGTCACCTCCAAGTTAAAGACAAAGGTCATCCAAATCCCAATCATACCCCTCCAAATGAACCTCCTTCTCCTTATATAGTTTTGATTTCCTCCTTTCTGGGTTACTTACTCTTCAAGTTAGGTGTCTTTCCTTTATTTAATCCTAAAGTCACCCCACAAACAAATCGTTTCCCCTTTGGTAGCTTTATTCAACCCCCATGACTCCCTTTCTGTGGGGCTATAACCTATAGGGACCCCCCTTAGAATAATATGCCCTCCTCTTATGATTTAAAAAGGGAGGGGACATGCCAATCCTCCCTTCCTAAGATTTCTCGTCCTCAAGAAATCACAAACCTGGATGTTGCAAAATATGTCCGCTCTCCCATGTGACATCCTCTACTAGCCAATCTCTCCACCTGATATGATACTCCATGATTACTTTGCTCCTCAGTCTCCCCTCTTGGACATCCATAATCTCCTTGGCAGTGAACAACATCCGTCCCCTCTCGTCTGATGGAGGTAACTCAGTGGGAGTAGTAACATGTGGTCCCCATGTCCTCTAGAGGCATGATGCATCATAAATACCACGCCCCTCTGTCAACTCTAGCTCGTATTCTATGTCTCCATCTCTCTGAATCACCTTGAAGGGACCAAAAGGGCATGGCCTCATCCTCTTAGTGCCACCTCTCCTCAATCGAGACAGTCTAAGTGGTTGCACTCTCAAGTACACCACATCTCTGATTTCAAACCTATGCTCCACCCTGGGTCTGTGTACACACATGCTTTGTCGCTCATGGGTGGTCTATAAGCTATCATGGGGTGACAAGTGCGTGCCATGTGTCACCCCATCCAGGGACAAATGAAAGAAATATTATAAAACCATGGATAACAAATATTATAAAGCCATGGATTACAAGACCTTGTACTTTCCCTCAAGTCACCTAAATGCCAAAGCCAACTCATAAAAGACACTCCTTAGGGGGAGCAATATCCAGCCTGCTACACAACATTGAATGCAACAGGTGGAATATATGAAATATATGCCATAGAATTTGAATTGCTATTAAAATCAAATGACATATATTCCCACTGCTGCCATAGAATTTGAATTGCTATTAAAATCAAATGACATATATTCCCACTGCCGCAACATTCAATGCTGGGTAGCAAGCTGGATATTGGCAGCCTCTCCAGCAAGTCAAACAAACACTTCATAAACAAACACTTCATACATGCGTTGGATATATTGCATGGATGCATGCGTGTTATGCAATCTGCACTTGTTATGGATTCATTTATTGGATTTTAAAGCATGCATGTATCGTTTTCTTGCATGTTATGCAAGCCGCCATGATGGATTTTAACGCATGCATGCATACATAATTTGCTTGCATGTTATGCAAGCTGTGATGTTGTATTTTAACACATGCATTGAATTTTCTATTGGATTGGCGAGGTATGTTATAGCAGCGATGATTTCTTCTGTTCGAATTGTCTTCACACAGATCTCATCAGCAACGATGGAGAAGATGACGTGATACTGGTCTTCCTTTCCCTTCCATATATATTCACCAGAAATAGTGAAAATGAAGGAATAAAGGAAGAGACAAAGTATCACTACATCTTCTCTCTCGTTCCTTCTTTCACGGATAATTCTAACCAACAACTTCTGCCATGGATCCGAATGGTAAGCATTTGAATTATGTTTTTCTTTTTGTGTTTCTAATATTGCAGGGTTAGAGCTGAATTTAGGAAATTCCAGCACGGTTTGATCCGGTAAGAAATAGCTACAGGCTTTGATCCGGTAAGAAATAGCTACAGGATTTAACGCAGTTGAAACTTGAAACATCAAGATTCTTCTTGTTAATATTGTGCCCACCATGCTGCATTTGAGATTCATTTTGTTCAGAATCGTAATCGATTTTTCCCAGGGAGACGTGAAGAACTCGACACAACCGGCCAACAGGCCGGTCCAACTAACCCGGGGGTTTCGCACAGGATCTTACTGTTTAAATTTTTTACAACGAAGAGATAAAGAAGGGATCACAGCACACTAATGGAAGGCAATTGCTACACTATTTTCAATAAAAATGGGCTCTCAAAACAATCACAACCCTAACCCTAAAGCCAAAACAGTGAAAAAACAACAACCCTAGAGCCAAAACAGTGAAAAAACAATGACAACCCTAACCCTAAAGCCAAAACAGTGAAAAAACAACTGTCAAAATAGTGACAACCCTAAACCTAACATGAAAACAATGAAAGCATATAACAAACCTCATTGAATCAGTAAGATGACGTCTAATTCCACTTTTTTGTCGCTGGCTCTGGATACTCCTTGAATGCTTCTTATATGAATGATCAAACTCTTAAGAGGCCTCGGCTCGATGCAAACCTGCACAGTTAAAGCCAACTTTAATATAAAAAATGAGCATAGATGAAGAGAGATACTTGTATATTATATTGAAACAATTCCTTATTCTGAAACTGAAGCCTCTTATGGTTAGTGAAGAGGGATATAGGGTGTCCAGAATCCCCCAATTAAAATTCATGGTTCGCGAAGAGGGATAAAGGGTGTACAAAATATCAATTAAATTTTATAGCAAACAAAGGGGTTATGGGTTGCTCCAACTATTTGTATGTGAGGGATTGTAGATCCATACAATTCTACCACCAAATGGAATTGATTCCAGGGAAAAATGAAAAGCTCAACATGCAATGTTAAAAATTCCCAGAAGTTTACTAAGTGAAAATGGACTACGACCTAGTAAAAAACAAGCCAAATAATGATAAAGTCATTTATAGTAAAAGACATGACAAGTTAAAATGAAATGATATGTACAAGTAGAAAATCATCGAATTATACAGATTCAATCACTCAAATGTTTGGAAAATATGTAAAGTGTTGAGATCATAGGCTTCTATTTATTGCGACGAAGAAGAATATTGGGATCATATAAAATAGTGGCCATTAAAAACCCATGTGTGATTAAAAGGTCATTAATTCTCACCATTTCCAATATGTGTAAGTCTTCCTAATAATTATCAAAATAGTGAAAACTTAATAATTACATGAATAATGCAAGAGTTTACAATCTCAAAATTACTCTTCCATGAGAAAATGGTAGCTTAAATAAGCTCATCATACTAATTCCTAAACTAATTATGTTATGGACATCTTACCACACAATCAAGTGAGTATGAAAAGTGTCCATATATAATGAAGGAAGATTCTAACAATTTCCTAATTTATTGATTCCAAGAAATGACTCTTTTCCTAGACTTATTATCTACTCTAACAATATTCATTCTATTCTAGACTTATTATCTACTTTAACAATATTCATTCTAAAAAATCATAAGTATAATAAAATAATATTAGAATAAGTACTTTCAATATCATAATATCTAACAATAATAATATCAATAACCTCCACAAATCCAACAACAATATCCCCCACAACCTCAACAACACAAAATCCCATAACAACAATGTTATGAAAATAATATATAATAAAAAATATAAATACATTATAATAGTTAATGAATAATTAAGGAAGAGATACCTTCCAAATGAAAGGTCACATCTCTTCATGGAATGACCCCTCCATGGGTATATAAGACCATCATTCTTATTGTACTCATCATCTCATATTCATATACATTATTATTTAATATATTATCCTTTATGGATTATAATCTGTTGTCCTACCTACATTTGGTATTTGCCTGGTGAATTGGCTTGGTTCACCACAGTGGTATCAGAGCTTCATCTCTATCCAAATTTTGGTCACAAATAGAGTTTCTCTAAAAAAAAAAAAAAAAAAAGTTTTCTTAAGGGGCACTTGAAGAAGTATAAGTGCACATCAAGAAGTTTGAAAAAAATATTCAAGATTTTCCATTAGTTAAGTTAATTGTCATTTAAAAAGTGAGAAAAAATAATTTAAAAGAAAAAGTTTCAAAGAAGAGGAAAAGTGAATATTTTATTTTACCTTTGGAGATTTACCATCCCATGGTTTTGGAAAACCATTGGCCCATGGTATTCCATATCATATATAATATATATGTGTGTATTTTCCTCAAAAAAAGTATTTCACAAAACTTAGGGTCATGTTTGTTGAGCCCTAATAACCGCTAACAAATAGTCAAGAGTATAAAAGGAATTTATAAGGTACTTTTTATAAAGTATAAAAAATATTATAAAAATTAGAGTGAAAATACATATAAGAAGGAAGGAGTAAAACTAAAAGAGTTATTTTGGAAAGTGTGAATGTAATATTAAATTATTTTTCATTAATTACCAAGGAAAAAAAGAAGAAGAAGAGATTAAGTGAATATAAAATTACTTTTGGTAAAGTATAAAGAAAATATTCAAAGTTTTAAAAGTCTCTCTATATATAAAAAAGAATTATCAAGGATTATTTTCTTAAAATAATATAAAAGAATATTAGAAGAAAATATCTTTAAGTCAAGAAACTTAAGTCTTATTTTTTTTTGTAAGTGAGTTGAGATTCTATATTACTGAGTAAAATATTGTACAAAAAAGGGTTGAGGGGTGTCCCCTGATCTTCCAAAAGGAAACCAGATCAGGGGTCCCCAAGCTGCGCTATCTATATTAGCGAAGGGATGGCTGGGCCACCACTCGGGGAAACTGACCCAGTCTCCATAAGTTCGTTTGAAAAAGAAAAAACTATACCTTTAGAAATACATAAAAGCGAGAGCATATAACATGAGATGTTCCTATACTGATAAACAAAAGGAACTTGAGTTGATGTTGTGCTAGTCCAAGCAGATTGGGTGGCTTTCATCTCCTTCCTTCCTTACCTCATTTTCCTTTTTATGCTCCACCGTACGCGTCCTTCTAATGCTGGTTGGTGTTCTGTGTTGGTCTACTGGAGTGATGTCCATGTGATGGACATAACGAAGGTAGAGTTGGAATTGACCAGCCGGTCAGTCTATTTTTTCCCCTTGGTTCCTTTGGTCCTCTGCTATGCCTCTTGCGCTGGCCTCCAAGTCACTGAGGCGGCTCAAGATTTCTATGATTTCTTTCTTGCGGCCTTGGTTTTCCACCCTTCTAGTCTCATTCTTTTCTACTCTCAACTTGCATATTAGAATTTTTGTATGCCAGGCTTCCTCCACCATTTTGTGGTAGAGGGTTTTCTTGGGCTGTGTGGCCCCTGGGTCCCTTAACCCGTCTGCTTCTTGGATGAGTTCCACCCAGGCTTTTCCTTGGCGTTTGGTGTTGACTTCCAGCTCCCATCTGTCGATGAATGCTTTACCCTTTGTATCTACCTGCTCGAGGAAGGTGCCTTTGGCCTCTCCTGCCACCTGTTCCATCCTAGTGATCTTCCGGGCACTTATTGGAAATTCCTCCCCCTGGGGCCCCCTCTTACTCTGGGTGTTCTTCGTTCTTACCTTATTTTCTTGTAATACATGGCTTCTTTCATGATTTCTTTCTCTGCTACTACTCTCCCCTTCCTGGTCTCTAGAATTGCTGCTAGTTGGTCTGTCGCTATCCCTGATGCTTCTTATTTTATAGAGTTTCCTCGGAGGTGGTCTTCTCCAGGTAATCATTTGTCTCCTGTAAAGGTGTATCTTTCGGTCCTTTATCTTTGTTTCTGAGTGTGTGCGATTGGGAGCTCTGCCATCGTTCCAACGCCAATATTTTGTCTTACATGTTGTTCTCCAATCATTTCCTCCCTCGGGACCTGGGTGTGGATGAGGTGTACCCATACCTTCTCTAAGGCTATCCCTTTGGTCTTCGTCCTTTGTCGGCTGCGGCTTACCCTTTCCATTCTCCCACGACCAGCCCCTTTACTTCCTTCTATTGACAGGACCTTGGTATCGTACCCATTCTTGTGGTGTGATTGTGATATTCATTGTAACTCGTGTTTAAAAGGTGGCCTAATGGATTCAGCCTAGATCCTACTTGCCTTTCGTTTAATTCTGTGTCTCCATCCTTGATGTGGTTACCCGTACTTCGGCTGCCGTCATAGTCCTTTTCCGCTATATGGGTACAGTCTGTTCGAAACTAGCCACTTGGGATGTTAATCCATGTGGCATCCAATTCTGATCCTTCCTTGTCGACCCCTTCGTTAGAAATTCTATCTGTGATTCCATTTGCTGACCTGCAGACCCAACACAACTCCACTGTGATCCCTGTCTGCAAATGCTCCTGAATCTTCTATAGATAGTATGTCAAGTGCCAGTGCCTCTGTATTTTTTCCACTTTGGTGTCGTTTTGGAGTTTCCTTACTGTGTTGATGACTAGCATGGAGTCACCTTCCACTATTATGTTTTCCATTACTTCCCTGTGTAGTATCTCCATGCCTGTCTCGAGTGCTCCAAATTCTGCAGTGTTGTTTGTTGAGTTCCCCAAACTTCATGTGTACAGTTGGATAATTATTCCTTGACTGTCCTTGATTACTCCCCCCATATCGATCCGTCCTAGGTTACCCTTCGACACCCCGTCGAAATTTAGCTTGAGGGATCCCTCTAGTGGCAGTTTCTAGTTGCGCTCACCTAAACTTAGTTGTGACACCCATCTCACCTGATTGGGTTTGTGTCTTCCGTTCACTTGGAAATCCTCTAGAATTATGAGATCCCGATCAGTGAGTTTCGCTCCTCCTATTCGGAGGTTGCGGCTCTGTATCGTTTCCCTTGTCATGGCTATTATTGTTTCCTTGATCTTTCCAACTGTCCAACTTTGGTTCTTGAAGATGCGCCCGTTCCATTCCTTCCAAATTTCTGAAATGATCATGCCGGGGGTGAGGGTCCAACAAAGATTCACCTCTTTGTTGTTGTTGTAGTTTTCCTCCTAGGTGTTTATAGTTGTGGAAATATTTCCTCTGATCCTATTAGACTAACGGAAAATACCTGCCACCCAGTCCCATAATTTTGCGGTGTAGGTACATTCATCCAAGAGATGGTTCATTGTTTCCTCCTTTTATTCACATAGGTGGCATCTTGAAGGGCCTATGAAACCTCTCTTCTTTAGGTTCTCCCAAGTTAGGATTCGGTTGTGTAGTATTAGCCACTGGAATATTTTTATTTTTGGCCATTGGGGGCTATTCCAGAGCTTGTCCCAATGATACGTCGCAACTTCTTGGTCATGGTTTGTTATGTAGTGGCATACTTATTTAAGATTGAATTCCCCTCCTTCTTTGTGCCCCCATCTCAGCTGGTCATTTCCATCCGTGATTGCAATTTTCCTTCTCCCCAATTCCTCCTCCACTTCTTTAACTGCTGTTGTGGTCTGGTCTCTAGTCTGTGGGGTAAGAGTGTTCCAGATTCTCCATTTGTTGCACTCTGCTTCTTATTTCCAGTAATGGTAAACTCGGGTTTTTCCTTGTGCCATCATCTCCTGTTGGAGTTCTTCCTGCCCCAGTTTTTCCATTTTGGGTTCCTTTGGATATTTGGGTTGGTGTTAAACAAGAAGATCATTGATTTGGATTGGTTTATCATTGATCATTCCACTTCCTTGATTGTGGGCATGCCATGAATTAAGGCATCATCCATGAACTGTTGGTGTGTGGAAGTTGGACAATTCTCATAAGGTTTGATACCTTTTATTTCCCCCGTTGCAGTTGCGCTTTTTATGCTTCGACTGAGTCCTTCCATCATTAAGATGAATAAGAATGGGGGAAATAGGTCTCCCTTTTTGATGCCTCTCGTGGGTGAGTATGGTTTGGTAGGGGCTCCATTTATTAGTATCGGGAATCTTGTTGTGGATACTAGGTTGGTTATCCATCGGATCTAGTGTTGGGTGAAGCCGAAGGCTTCCAGGGTTCTGACCATATAGTGCCAGCTAATTTTGTCATAGGATTTCGCTAGGTCCAATTGTATTATCAATACCCCTCTTTTCTGAAGCTTCAGGGTGTGGATCAGTTCATGGTCTTGGATAATATTGTCCATTATTTGCCTTCCTTCTACGAACCCCACTTGCTCTTACAACACTAGTGTGGGTGGTAGTGGTTTCAGTCTATTGGATATAACCTTGGAAATTATCTTATACACCACATTGCACAATGCTATTGGTCTGTAACGATCAAGAGTTTTGGCTTCATTTTCTTTAGGGATGAGTGTTATCAAAGTAGCATTTAGTGCTTTCAGGACAGAGGCTGACCTTCTAGAGTCTTCTACTACCTTGTAGACATCATGTTTGACGACTTCCCAACAAGCTTTGAAAAACTCTGCTATGAACCCCTTTGGGTCTAGGGATTTTCCATTGGGTATTTCCTGGAGTGCTTGGTCTATTTCTTCCTCCGCAATGGGCTTGATAAAGTTTTTGTTTTGTTCTTCTTTTACCACGTGAGGGATATGCTGGGTCACCTTTTGTATGGCCTCCGTTCTATCTTGATTAGGTTCCTGGGCGATCCTGTGGAAGTGGTTTACCAGAGTTGTTTCGATGTCCTTATGGGACTCTCTTTCTATTCCATTCGGGTCCCTTATCTTCAAGATTTTGTTATGGGCTCTTCTGGCCATGGTTGTTCTGTGAAATAGCTTGGTGTTCCTTTTCCCTTCCTTTAGCCATCTGATCCGGGACTTTTGTCACCAGAGAGTTTCTTCCTATTGGCACCTTTCATCCCATTCCCGGGTCATCTGGATCTCCTTCTTTTTCCTTTTCTCATTGTAGCCCTCCAAAATGCAAGTTTCCTGGAGTTTTTTCATTTTTTATTCTATGTTTTTCTTCACTTGGTTTATATTCCCAAAGGTGTCCTTGTTCCAATCCTTGAGCCTATATTTGATATATTTTAGTTTCTTGTGGAGTTTGAATCCTTGTCGCTTTCCTTGGTTGCTCTTCACTCCACCACTGCTTGATATTTTCCTTGAAAGTCAGGTGTTCCATCCAAACTTTCTCGAATATAAAGGGTCTGTTCTTTGGTGTGGTCTAGAAGCCTGCTTCTAGTTGCATTGGCCAATGATCAGATCCCCCCCATGGAAGGATGTTGCAGTATAAGGTTAGCCCCTACATAATGACTAATTTTGACACTAGGAATTTGTCGAGTATTGTTGCTACCTGATGTTGGCTCATTCACTTATTATTCAAGGTGAAATGGCCATTTTTGGTTTTCATATCTACCATTTCCACTGTGTCTATGAATTTTGATAATTCCTCTGCATCTCTATCCAATCTTCTTGTCCGTCCTTTTTTCTCTGCAAGTGACGTGATGATGTTGAAATCCCGAGCTAGGATCCAATGGAGGTTGTTGGCTCGGTTTTTGAGGTATGTTAGATCACTTAACATTCCTCTCCTATCCTCTGGCACCTGGGGTTCATACACATTAGTGCATAAAATCTTACCTGAGTTTATCATTAGTGCTCCAAGCTCCTGCAGGGATACACTGTTGGATTTCCTGCCTTTTTTCCTACACGTCTGTTTGGGTGAGAGTTGTGGTTGTACCTCATTGACTTTAACTCCTAGGTGTCCAATCTCCCCGTGTTCTTGATTTTGGCCTCTAGCTTTGGCTTCCTCCCTTAGGAGGAATAGGTACTGGATGTGGTCTAGTTTCTTTGTTGGTACATTGTCCACTCCCTGTCTTTTCCATTGCTCTAGTATGTTCATGAGGTCTATCCATTCCCTTTCCACTAGGTCTCTAAGTTCCAGATATTATGTGCCTACTTCGCTCGGTGTCATTTCCACCTCTCCCTCTACGTCTTGCTTGGGGGTGTTGTCGTCTCTGATTTCTCCTTCCATAGGAGTTGCACAACTTCCTTTTTCCTTTTGGTTGTTAGGTCGGTCGGTGGGATCGTTTGGTGTTTGTTCTCGGAGTTCCTGAGTTGTTGACGTATCCTTCTTGGTCTCTGTCCCTTGATTGCTTTTATCCCTTCCTTTCGGACTCAACCGAACTTCTGGGTTATTTCCTGCCTGGGATTTGCTCTGCCTTTTGTTGGCTCTACTTCTGGGGTTTGGTTTAACAAATCCATCCTCATCCTACCATGGTTTGGAATTTTCCTTTTCTTTCTTTTTATTAAGAGGGAATTCCCTAATCAGGTGGCCATGTTTGTGGCATCTTCTACATCGGAAGGGTATTTGTTCATAATTGATGTTTTGGATCCATTCCTCATCCTTGAATTCGAGGCATATCACTTCTGGGAGTGCTCCTGACACATCCATTTCTATGCATATTCTTGCGTAGGATGTGTATCTCCCTTTCAGGGTTGCTTCTGCGGTCTTTATATATTTCCCCAGTTTATTCCCTATCACTTCGAAAGTGGAGGGCAAACAACAGTCTAAGGGTAGGGAGTAGAGTCTTAGCTAGACCGGTACCTTTTTGAAGGTCTCTTTTTCTGGGGAGAAATTCTCCTTCCATGGCTGCATGTACAGTCCTTCTGATGCATGGAAGTATGGCCCTCCTTCAAATACTCTGTCTCTATCCTCCCAGTTTATGAATACTGGTGTGAAGAAACCTTTCGAGCCCAGATGGAGCTCCACTTCCCCATTTGGCTTCTAGTGATATTTGATCTAGTTGCACAATGCTTTTTCTGTGGGCCATAATCCCATAAATTTGCAGATTAGCGCATGCGCCTTCATCTAATCTTTGTAGAGTTGCATCTGTGGATCCTCCAATACCACATTGGGTATATGTGTTGCTTTGAGTTTGCATGGGTTACGCCCTTCGGTCTGGTTGTTCTTCGTTGTGTCTTGCGTCTCGTTCTGAGTTTCTCTTGCTTCCTCTTGCCTGCATTCACTTTTCCCCTTGTTTATTTACTGACCTATTCCAGGGTCTGATCCCGAGGTGGCTATCATTGGTTCCTTGAATAATATGCCCCTTGGCCCTTTCCCTCTATCTACCACTATCTGTTTGTATGAGGGGGTCCCGTTACCCCCTTCTCTGGTGCTCATGCTGCCCTCTGAAATGGCTGCGACTGTCCAAAACCTAGCTTGCGGTTGCTCTAAGAAAAGCGATGCTCATCCTCTAGGTTATAAGAAACTTAAGTCTTATTATTATTAAAGGAATATTATAATAATTATAAGGTCAATTCAAATTAAAAAATGGATTTTAAGGAAGGAATATTTTTTGGTAAAAATCATATAAGTAGATGTATCAAATTATTAACATTTAGAGGAAATACTCAAGACAAAGAAGTTGGCATCCACATTTTCGCAGATAAGAAGTAAAATCACATAAGTATGGATTTGGTGAATCAATTAATAATTCCAAAGACAAATGTCATTGAAACAAAAGACTCTTTTTTTTTTTGCAATAAATATGACATCAAGGACTTACCGTTAACACTCAAAGATTATAAACTCGTATCAAATTTCAAGTTTAAAACTATATATTCAAAATAGGTTGATATAATCCTCAACTCAACTTGGTTAGAGATGCTGGGTAGCTTAATATTAAACCTTGGGAATTTTTTTTTAATGTTTTCCTATAGGAAGAAAAAAATAAAATTACATGACGTCTCAGTGAAGTCAGATTCAATATCTACATCAAAATATCTTGATCAGATCTCCAAAATACTACTGTCAGAAAAAAAACAGTCAATACTTGAGATCCAAAAGGAGTGTGACAAAATAGTCATAGACAGAGATGCATAAATTTTTCGCCTAAAAATCGATAATCAAATTTTACTCACCCAGATTAAGAAGACAAAGAGTGATAAGAAGACAATAGAGGACAAGTTAGAACAACTTATCAATAAGGAATCATTGGTAGATAAAGAGACAATGAATGAACCTATCGAACTACATAAGTATTCAAATGGAAAAAACATGATGGTGGATAAAGAAATTAATATAGACCCAATCAACCTTACAACTCAAAAGGATTCAGTTGATGCAAAGATGTCTTCACATGTCGAAGTAAAAACAAGCCAGGGTTATGAAGAAGACTTAATTCCAAGTGTCAATCAAGAAGAAAATACAAGTACACGAAGTAAAGATAAGGTTGCAAGGATGCCTTATAGACATCCTAATTACAAAAATCGATACTTCAACCAATTAATGTATCCACAGAGACAAATGACAAATATGTCAAAAATTATTACCTCCATTACAAATGGTGCTCAAGGTAGAAGTTATCAGAGGAGTCAAAATACATCAAATTGTCTACAAGAACCCCATAAAATCCCCATTGTGCAGAATATCGATTTAAGGTGGGCAAACTCCCTTACAATTCGACGGTTCTATGAAGTGCTTAGAAGACCCTATTGTTTCAAGTCCTCAATGATCACTAATTCAAGAATAAAGAATAAGGAGACGATATTACAAGCCATAGCAAGAGATAAGTCTTCCATAAGTATGCTTTGAGGACAACACATTTTTAAGGGGAAGGCAATGTTATGAACATAATATATAATAAATATAAATACATTGTAATAGTTAATGAATAATTAAGGAAGAGACACCTTCCCAATGAAATGTCACATCTCTTCATGGAAGGACACCCCTCCATGGGTATATAAGGCCATCATCGTTATTGTACTCATCATCTCATATTCATATACATTATTATTTAATATATTATCCTTTATGGATTATAACCTGTTGTCCTACCTACATTTGGTATTTACCTGGTGAATCGGCTTGGTTCACCACAAACAACAATTGCAGTCACCAAGCAATCAACCCCCTAAAAGACCAACCCAAATACCTACTCAATCTATTCCAAATTGAAATAATGAGATAGATTATTTAGCTTACAATATCGAATTACATTTTTTTCCCAACATACATGATTACCCATGTTTTAGAGACAGTGTAGGATGAAAATAGTCAAATATGAACATGGAGAGAAGGTATTATTTTTTTATGTTGTGTTGTTATTTGATAGAGGTTGCTTTTTGAAAGGTGCATTTACTTTCACTCTGTTGCTAGTTTTTCCAGGGGAAATTCAAGTGGGTTGGGGGCTATTATAGAGTTAATGTAATCCAAAGTAGTTAAAGGTGGGTAGGAAGAGAGGGTGTACTGTTTGAGGTTGTATTGGTGTTTTTTTTTTTTGGGGGGGGGGGTTTCTTAATGGGTTTATTTACTATGTCATCTCTTATTGTTCAGAGAGACAAAGTTGTTCTGGATTTGCGAGTGCTGGAAGTGGCGAGTTACAAGAATTCTAATTATGTGGGTGTGGAGATGTGTGCTTGAGTGTAAGAAATCCTATGCATTGTATGCTATATTCTAGGGAAAATTAGGTCCTGATTGTTATTTTGCATTTCCCTGTTATCGGATTGTATTTTTCATCTTTTTTTGTAGTTGACTGATGCTATGAATATGATGAAGGTGTTCAATTAGGGAGCAATACATTATTTTCCATGTGTTGTAGAGAAATGTTATTTTTTTAGGTTGGTGAGTTGTGTTGTGTTGCATCTATTCTATCTTTTGGGGGCGGTTTGATTGTAGTGTAGGCAAATATAGTTCAGAAAAATGACCATTCTCTAGTTTTCCCGGAGGCTTTTTCTATGAACATATGTCACTTCTCGGTGGGGGTATGTATTGTGTATCTTACTAGTGGCAGGTGAGTATCAATGACATAGGAAACACTGTATATTTTAAATTCTTTTGTGGACAAGTAGATCCTAATTGTTATTTAATGTTTCCCTGTTCCCAACTTGTATTTTTCACCTTGTTTTGCAATTGATTGATGCTATGGAGATAGTGCAAGTATAAAGTTAGGGAGTAGTGCATTATTTTGCATGTGCTATAGAGAAATGTTGTTATTTTAGCTTGGCACATTGCACTGTGTTCATCGTGTTTTATTTTTGTTGGGGGTTTGATTTTAGTATAGGAAGACATGGTCCAATTTTTTTTTTTTTTTTTCCAGTTTTCCTTGAGGATTTTGCTAAGCATAAATGGTGACACTCCGTACGACTATGTATTGCAAATATCGACAATGTTATATTGATTTCCTTGACATAATGAGTACTGTGTGTTTTCAATGCTTGTGCAGAGAGTCCATGCCAGGTATGGTCGTGTTGTGTCATGCATTTTCACAGCAGATTGTGATAGAGGATGTGATTTGAATGATATTTCAGGGATTTGTGACATTTTAACTTTGACAGGTTTGAAATAAAATGGTAGTCATTTAGAGATTTGTGTTGTGCAAGACACATAATTGTGTGTAGGTCAGAGATATGTCTATTGTAAAAATTCCATTTAGTCTAAAAAATGGGCAAGTAAAATGTCTTTTACACAAATTAGATACTTTTCAAATAACAATAACCATAATAAAAACCATCGAGAAGTTTACAGATAGACACCACATTTTCTTAGCACTACTTCTAGATGTGTCGTGTTTGGTCCTAAATGGGAGTTGTTACCCTCCAAATCTAGGGGTAACTAAGGATATCATGTCTCTAGGTCCACAGGTAGAAGACATGGAGTGCCTAGAGTTCGATGCTTAACACAGTCTACATAGCTCCTCTACTTTACTACAGAGAAGAATCCACTACACCAGTTTGGTTCCGAGAAGACAATAGGTCTTTCTCCATGAGGTAACAAGTCCGGTCTTGTTGTAAGTGTCATTTTAATATTTTAATAATTTGAACATGTTGCAAAGAATCCTTTCTTGATTATGGAACTTTTTCTTGGAAATTATACCTTTTTCCTAGTTTCACCTTGGTGAGTGACATGGTGACATGGTTTCCTAGTAAGTAGGTCACCAGTGAGAAAAGGGTTGCTATTGGGTGGTTCCTTGAAGGTTCATCGTACCGTTCTTGCTTATACATACCACTTTACACATATTCCCCTTACGTTTTCCGATCTTTTGTGATTTTGGGCTCATTGACACCAAGAAGGGCTTGTACCTCATTTCATGGGAAGAAGGGGCTAAAGGCCCAGAGGTGTTGTAGATGGAAAAAGTTAAAATCCAATAATTATCCTTCCATATGTTCTCCCTAAGGTCCTAAGAGAAATGAAGTGATACTCCATAAAAATCAAGGAACTTCTAACATATAACTAATAAGTGTCCCACTTGTTGAGGAAATACATTTTGTGGTGTATTTTACTGTCCATTGCATATGGCACTCTATGTGTTTCTATCTTCAAGTGGTATTGCAATAATCCTCACTTTCCATTGCACATAATACTTAATGTTTTGGACCATAGTGAATTAATGACAATAAAAGGGCTTGGAAAAAATGTTGCATCACAAACGAAGGGAAACAAACCCTCTACAAAGGCACCCATAAATGAGACAATACAAACCCTTGTATGTCAAGATCCCATTCCTAGAAGTCTTTCCCCAATCCATATCATGTTCACTACATGACTTAGATGGGGTATTCTTGGGAAACATTCTTTGACTCGGGGATTGGCCTATCCAATAGGGAACCATGACACCCCTCCCATACCTAAATTAGTTAAAACTTATAAGGCCTTGGAGCATTTGTTTAGTTTGAAAAGGGGGGTTTGATGCACATGTTTTGGTGGTTCATTTATTAAATATGGCTTACTTGGCATGGTACTTGTGACTTGTGGAACCTTGGAGGGCATACTTGTTTTTTTCTGTAGGACCTTTCCCATAGGATGGATGCTAGAACCCATGTCTGGGGCACCATTTGATGATGAGAGTTGCACCTTGATGATGGAGGATGTTGCCTTTGGAGGTAAATTAGCATGGATAGAGGATAAGACTCCACCCTTATCCACTTGAATGCTAGCCTTTGGAGGTTTGAACGTTACCCTCCTAGCCCATGACTTCACCTAGGGGCTAGGGTTTGATGGATCACTTGATGGATTGATGGAGGAGGCATGTAGTATGGACCTTGGCACACGAGAGAGGGACATATGGAATTTGGAGGCCCAACGTTCCACCTTTTCATCCTTGATGTCACTCTTATGATCCTAGCATCACCCTACTAGGGCATGACGTCACCCTCTTTAGGGTTTTATTTCATGTAAATTCTTTTTTTGTAAATTGAAAGAACAATTAAAGGGGGTCAAACCTCTTGTATTTTATTGTTGACATTATAAAGTGGAAAAATTGGTTTTCAAGGCCTCATATAAATAGAGGACCTTGCCATTTCATTTTTTCGTCATAACTTCTCACCTTTGTGAGAGAACAAGTCTAAAATTTTTGCACTATTTGTCTATCTCTCTCTTCTACACTCATGCAACTTGCTTGGAGGATCATTTGTGGATGATTTTTGCTGATTTTTGGATGGAATTTCTGCAATTAGGATTTATTCTTGTCATATCTTGGTGAAGCAAGTAAATTTATGCAATTTCATTTGATGCATGTTTATGGTAAATGTTTCTTTTTCATATTTAATATTTTTCTTGGTAAATCCCTAAGAGAGGAGAATAAGTTCTTCCTCCTCTCACAAGGTTAATTTCATCCATAAATTTGTGAAGGAAATACTACTTAGGGTTAGACTCCTAAAGCCCTAAAGTGCTATCACTTTAGGAGTTTGATCCTAGACTCTTGATTGCAACCTGGTTGAAGTACTTAAGAAGGGAGGAAAGGTTTATAGATCCCAAAGGTCCTTGCACTCTAGAAAAACCATTCTCCTCAAGGTTTGAACCCTTAGGACCTATTGTGCTATCACCTTAGAGTTTAAACCCTACCTCTTAGATATTTTATAGTTTCACCTCCAAGTGATTGCATTGTTGTTATCAAGACTCCATAGCCCTAAGACACTAATAATTAAGCTCTCTTGTGGTGAAAGTGATACACAAACTCTCTATTCTCAATATCTCAAGCTATCTACTAAGTTAACTAACACTAACTTAAAATCTAATTTGATTGCAAACTTTCTGTTGTTGCAAATTTTTTCTACAACCATCTAAATACTTTCTTATTTGCTGCATAAATTGATCTAAAGGTGGTTTAACTTGTCAGAAATTGCATCCAACAATTGGGTAATGTTCTATTGAGTTTATGCTAAATTTATATTATCAATTGTTGCATTTCTGAGTCATATTTCTTATTGTAGTTATAGTTATTTTATTTTTATTGTACTATTCTTTACTGTCGTGATTTCGTAAAAACCATAACAAATCTATTGTCTAGTGTCTTGACAAAGCAATTATTGTATTTTTGTACTTGGGAATCATATTATATACACTATAAATTTTTCTTTTTCTAGGTAGGTATTCATACAAGCTTCATACCTCTTTTTCCTTTGACCTAGACTCTGAATTACGTGATCATAGCAATAGGATGGACTATCAAAATTGCTACTTTGATCCCTTGAGGTCACCGGGGAAGCCTCCTTTGTGGTGGAACCCTTGAATCATTAAAACAAGGGGATTTATTACTAAGGTCATAGTGGTAGGATATCTTGTAGTTACACAAGATTTGGTAATCTTGTGTTGGGATTTTCATAACTACAAATTCCATGATAACATTTTGGTGCCATTGCTGAGGAAGATTGATTCATTCTCCTCAATGACATATATTTTGGTAATATTCTCCCAAATCCCTTATCTTATAAGCTTACCTGGTGACTCCACCAAGGGTGATTCACTCAACTTCCTTTGATGATCTAAATTCGATCATTTGGAAACTCCAAAAACTCCATGGAGGTATACTGACCCTCCTAAGATCTATAAGAGAAGGATTCCCTATAAATCTCATGTAGTAAAATTATTATTTGGTGGAAAACTTCCTTTGAACACAATGACTCAGACTCAAAATCAACGGGAAACCCAAACTCTTCAAGCCTTTGGACATTTCAACTATACTAAGTTACCCTTGGCAGATGCCTCCCGAGTATGAGAAAAGGTTGCCCAAGTTATTTGGTAATGATGTGACCAATTTTGAAGAGAATATGAGTAAATTTTGGATTTATTTCAACTGAATATAGTAATTGATGATGTTGAATATTTGGTGATGTAACTTTTCTCTGCCACTCTTCATGACACTGCTAGAATATGGTATGACAGTCCCCCCAATAAGAGAATCAAGACCATGGATCAATTAGAATAAACGTTCCTCAAAAGGTGGAGTGTCGAAGAAGATCCAAAAATGTTGTTGACATGACTTATTGAGATCAAAAAGTCTAAAAGTGAGACTGTTAAAGAGTTTCATGACAAATTTGAGAAGTTTCTTCAACAAATACCTAAAATCCATCACATTAGAGGATATTACCTTCTCTTCCTCTATATTAAGTCTTATCTAGGGAATGTCGGATTCTTTCTCAGGGAAAAAGGTCTAAAGACCATTCAAGAGACCCAAGAAATGGCTGCAAATATTGAGGCTAATACTTCATCATGCAAGGTAGAAATTTTTTATGTTCCAAGAGATAGAATTGTTACCAAACCCAAGGTAGTGAACAACTTTTAACCAACCCAAGATATTAATGGTGCATTGGAACAAATTGAAGAGACCATGAATTATCTAGCAATAAATCAGACTTTGAAGTGAACATAATCACCAATTTGGAAAGGGCACAACAATGATCCCCTAAGCCCCCTTTCAAGGGACAACCTCAAAATCCTGGCCATGAACAAAAGGTTACCAATCCTCTTGCTCCCTCAAACGTCATAGAAGAGTCTCATTGGTTTTTTACATGGAGGGATGAACATTAGGAACATGAATTCCCAATGAACAATGGGGAAACTGATCAAATGAATACTTTGAGTGTCATGAACCATATATTTACCATGTCTCCCCAAGAATTTCCCAACATCATACCTAAAAAACATGAGGAAAGAAAGAAAGAAGTAGCAAGAAGGGATAGGATGGAGGTTATAAACAACTTAGATGAGAAGTCAAGAGATAAAATTAGGAAAAAATAATTACAAGTGTACATGAGACAAAATAGAGAAACTTCATTCCCTCCTACTGATCCTAAGCTCTCTCAACAAAAGATTCCTCCTCCACCAGTAAGTAGGCTTCTTCCTAACCCTACTTTTCCATAGGAAAACAATTTTGATTTCAACATTGATTTTGATAGTGTCTTGGAAAATATCAACGCAACAATGCTTCTAAAGGAAATTATTAATATTCCTTCGATGAGAAGTAGGTTCAAAAGATTCTTCAAGGTAGCAAGTGAACCTGTGGATCCTCCTATAATGCTACAATATAATCATTTTAGGATGGAATATGATGAGTACCCAACATTCTTTATGACATTGCAAGTGAATAATAAGAACTTGAATAATTGTATGCTTGACTCAGGTGCAAGTGAAAATATGATTTCCTTAAAAGTAATGAGGCAGTTGGGTTTGGTGATCCGAATTTTAGGGGTATATGGTCTAAATTTAGATGCAAAAGTTGTAAATATATAAAACTAATAGATTGTCCATGTGGATCAAGGATATTCCCACCTCCTCATTAATTAATTGGGCTAATAGGCTGTTCATATGGGTCAAAGAGAGTCCCACCTCTCCATTATTGTATCGGGTTTTATTTTCCACTACTTAGTCGGGCAGTTAGATCTATTATACTAATAACAGAGACTCATTTAATGAGATATTTTTTACTTTGTCCAATGGACCATTTTGTAATGATATATAAAGGCCTATAAAGCCTTCTCATAATATCAATTTACTCATTTTTGGATTCTCTCATATTTTCTATTGTTCATTATGAGATTAATTAGATTTGAGTGATTTACTAGTAATTAGTTTTAGAGGTGAGGCTCCTCTTTGAGCCTCACCTCCCGAGTACTTCATTTACATGTTTTTTTCCATGATTTTCTTTTCATGCTATTGCCACTGAGTAAATTGTTGGGCTGAAGAAACAATCTACAAAGGCAACCACAAACCACTTTGGAACTGAATATTAGCCAACTCAGTTCAGAGAGGGCTCTCTCTTGTCACTTAGTCTCTAATAGATAGATTTTCTTGGTAGGTAAATGGCTAAGTTTTAATATTTTGAAGGGATTTAATAGACTTTTGTTGGCAAGGAGGAGGGGAATCTTTTGGGCTATGGAGTCAACCCAAAAAAAAATGAAAAAAATGACTGGTAGGTAGAACTTTCCAGAGGAACAAAGGCTAAATTAGGTGATGAACTTTCAGTTTTGAGTTTGGTTGTGTAGGGTGGAAGAGGAAAAGAAACACATAAAAAAATCAGAGTACCTTGAAATATGAATTATGACCTAGTTAAGAAGAGAAACAAAGTTTAAATCACTTGAGTCTAAAACACCATTAGATGAATTCTAGACCCTTTAATTATCCAATTTAAACAAAATAAAATGAAGATGAAAGTAAGGACACAAGAAGTACATATAAGATAAGAATATAGACTTCATACCACCACCATTACACTATTAAATTTGAACGTTTTTGCGATGAAGTAGAGATGAATTTTCGTTGGCATAGAGTCATTTTTGCAACCAAGATGATTTTTTTTTTCGTCGTAATTCATTCGTCGGTCTAGCGGCCACACATGGATCTTCGCTGGTCTAGCGGCCAGGAAAATAAGCCTATTCACAATAGGGAAAAGTTTGTCTAGCGACGAATGTTAGTCTGTTGAATGACTAATATTAGTCACAAGAGTGACCAAGATAACCCTAGAAAATTTAATCAATAAACCACTATGAGTCGGTAGAAAAACGAATATTAGTCACTAGAGTGACCAAACCATCAGTTAAAAAGATCAAATGGAGGAGGATCAGTTAGTCGCTAGAATGACCAAGTGACCTAGTTTGCGACCAAATGGACATACAAGTGACTAACACGTTGGTCACTCTAGCGACTAACACGTTGGTGTTTGTGACCAATTGGAAATACTAGCAATGAACATGTTAGTCACTAAAGAGACCAATGTTGGGGTTTTAATTATGCCATTCACATAGGATCTTAACTAAATTTGATAAAAGGTATTTAAGTGTGTCCAATCATGATGGTCATGTAATTGTAGTATCTTAACTAAACCTTGATTTCAAAATGGGGTGGATGATATGGTGGAACCATGTGAAAGGAGAACTTGATCAAACAATGCAA
>JZKD02S2039578.1:256123-291976 GCA_000966675.3 Picea glauca | reverse complement strand
AAAAGACAAAGAAAGAAATGTTCATACTGTTTAGCAAGCTGAAATAGTGGAGGATATGGGTAGCAGAATACCGAGGATCTACGCAGCCCTGGAAAACAAGCAAGTGGAATTTCAATCACACATGATTGAAGTGGAAGGTATGATCAACAACCGACCACTTGTTATTTTGATTGATTCAGGGGCTAGCCATTGTTATGTAGATCCTAGGGTGGTGGAAAGTTTGAATCTAACAAAGAGAAAACATGAGAAGTCTTGGTTAGTGCAGTTAGCCACAGGAACCAAGAGGAAGGTCACTGAATTGGTTAAGTCCTGTTCAGTGGACATGAAAGGAATGAGCACTAAGGCTGAATTGATAATTCTGCCTTTAGGCTCATTTGATTTCTTAATAGGGATGGATTGGTTGGACCAGCACCATGCCCTTCTGGATTGTCGAAACAAGAGGTTCACATGTCTGAACGAAGAGGGAAATCGGGTAACAGTCCAAGGAATTCCTAGAGCCGTGGCCGTGAGGGAAATCTCAGCTATGCAGCTGAAGAAATTTTACCGGAAAGGCTGTCAATTATTTGCAGCCCGGGTGGAAGAAGTATTCCAAAATGTGGTCTCGAATTTGGAAGACCACAGGGTACTCAAAGAGTTTGAGGACGTGTTTTAGGAGGTGCCTAGAATACCTCCGAAGAGGGACATTGACTTTTCTATAAATCTAATGCCTGGAGCAGCTCCAGTTTCAAAATCTCCTTATAGGTTGAGCACACTAGAGCTGAAAGAGTTACAACTACAACTCGAAGAGCCATTAAAGAAAGGCTACATTCATCCCATCATGTCATCGTGGGGAGCCCCAATCCTATTTGTGAAGAAGAAAGATGGAATGATGAGGCTGTGCATTGACTTTAGACAGTTGAATAAAGTCACTGTCAAAAACAAATATCCTTTGCCAAGGATTGATGATCTTTTTGATCAGTTGAAGGATGCAAAAGTATTTTCGAAAATAGATCTTCGATCTGGATATCATTAAGTGAGGATAAAAGATGAAGACATCAACAAGACTGCCTTCAGAACAAGGTACGGTCATTATGAGTTCACTGTGGTGCTGTTTGGATTGTCCAACGTGCCTGTTGTCTTTATGTGTTTAATGAATGGAGTGTTCAGAAATTATCTGGACAAGTTTGTTATAGTCTTCTTGGATGATATCTTGGTGTATTCCAAGACAGAGGAAGAACATGAACCACACTTGAGAATGGTGCTGCAGGTGTTGAGAGAACACCGACTTTACGCAAAAATGAGCAAGTGCTCATTTGATCAAAAATAGATACATTATCTAGGACAAATTATTTCTGAAGAAGGGATCGTTGTGGATCCTGAGAAGGTACAGGCCATTCAAGAGTGGACAACGCCAAGAAATGTGACAGAAGTTAGATCCTTTATGGGTCTGGCAGGTTATTATAGGAGGTTCATAGTCGGATTCTCAAGGATAGCGCATGCTATCACTTCCTTGCAAAGGAAGGAGAAGAAATTTCAGTGGACTGATGAATGTGAGAGCAGCTTCCAGCAATTGAAGCAGCTGCTCACCAGTGCTCCAATCCTAAAGATTGCTGATCCAAGTAAGGATTATGTAGTGTGAACAGATGCGTGTAAGGAAGGGTTGGGAGGAGTTCTCAACCAAGAAGGATTTGTAGTTTTCTATGAATCCCGAAAGCTAAAAGAACATGAAAAGAATTATGCCACGCATGATTTAGAGCTGGCAGCAGTTGTTCATGCATTGAGGAAATGGAGATATTACCTCATGGGCAAGAAATTCGAGTTAAGGACAACCCAAAATGATCTGAAGTATTTATTTGATCAGCCAACTTTAAATGCCAGGCAAATTAGATGGCTAGAATTTCTGTGCGAATATGACTTTGATATCAGGCATATCAAAGGGAAAGACAATAAAGTGGCTGATGCACTCAGCAGAAAAGTGAACGAATTACATGCTACAGCCATTAGCATGTACAGAACTGAGATTAAAGACAGAATTCTTGAAGATGCAAATGCTAATTTGCAGTACAAAAATCTTGTAGCAAAGCTACAACAATGTGAGAGACCACAGACCCAGGAAAGTTACACTTTGGGAACTAGTGGTTTACTTCTGTATAAAAATAGAGTGTATGTACCTAATGACTGAGAATTGAAGCTGGCAATTCTAAAGGAGATGCATAATGTGGCTTATGCTGGACATCCTGGATATCAGAAGACTGTGGTAGCAGTCAAAAGGCATTATTTTTGGCCGGGTTTGAAGAAAGAAATCGCTGAATACATCGCCAGATGTATGGAATGCCAAAGGGTTAAGGTTGAGCATAGATACCCAGCAGGGTTGTTACAACCTTTAATTATTCCTGAGTGGAAATGGGACGTGGTAAAAATGGATTTTATCATAGGATTGCCCAGAAAAAGTAAGCAGCATAATTCAATCATGGTGGTGGTGGACAAGCTTACTAAAGCTGCCCATTTTATTCCACTGAAAACCACCCACAGAGCAATAGATGTTGCTGATATCTTTTTAAAAGAAGTTGCATGCTTACATGGAATTCCTAAGACAATTGTGTCTGATAGGGACCAGAAATTCACTTCGAACTTCTGGAGAGGACTATTCAAGGGATTCAGAACGAATATGAACTTTAGTACATCATATCATCCCGAGTCTGATGGACAGACAGAGAGAGTAAACAGATTAATAGAAGACATGCTGAGAATGTATGTGATGGATAAACCATCAAGGTGGGAATACTACCTGCATTTGGTAGAATTCTCTTACACTAATGGGTACCATGCATCTCTGAAGATGAGCCCATTTGAAGCACTTTATGGAAGAAAGTGCAACACTCCAGTGAGCTGGGATAATCCAGCTGACAGAGTAGTAGTTAGACCTGAACTACTCAAAGAGATGGAAGATTAGATGATAAAAATCAAACAGAATTTGAAAGCTACCCAGGACAGGCAGAAAAGTTACGCTGATAGTAACAGAACCCATAGAGAATTCAAAGTGGGTGACCATGTTTTCCTTAAAGTGAAAGCTAACAGGAGTTCCCTAAAATTGGGAAGTTGCGCCAAGTTGGCAGCAAGATTTTGTGGGCCATTTGAGATCCTGGAAAGGATTGGGCCAGTTGCATACATGCTTGCATTACCTGCATATTTGACTGTACATAATGTGTTTCATGTTTCACTGCTTAAGAAATATGTACCTGATGCTAATCATGTTATCGATTGGACTGTGATTCAGGTGGAACTAGAAAATGTCCTGCAAGTGCATCCTATGCGCATATTGGACAGGAAAAACAAGCAGCTCCGAAATCGAGCTATAGGGATTGTAAAGGTCGAGTGGACCTGGTACGGTCCTAAGGACGCGACATGGGAGCATGAATAAGTTATGCAGGTAGAGTACCCGCATCTTTTTGAAAATTTTGAAGGACTTGCAGAGATAGTGTAAGTTGCGCTGAGGACAGTGCAAAAATAAGGGGAGGGGGATTGTAGTGTCCCCAAGGCCGAGCCCCGTTACAGATCATGTTTTATGCAAAGAATTGTAAATGTGTTCTATCGACTGGTGAGCCAAGTTTTGTATAAGATGGAAGGCTTATGTGTTTGTTAGGCCAGGGAGCCTAAGTGTTGAAGGCTAGGAGCCTACTGATGTACTTGTATGTATGCAGATCAATTAATAAAATATAAACACCGCCAGTGCAGACCGACCACGATGAATGAGTGGTGGGGGACTGAGCGTCCACAGAGTGGGCAAGGAACTAGGGGCTGGAAGGTGGGAAAGGGGCTGAGTGTTGAGCCTAGGGGATAAGCCTAGGGGGCTTAGGCCTGGAATAATATTTTAATATTATTTCCTAAAAATCCATGTGCATATTATTTTTATCCTAAGTCCTTTTAGAAGGGCACGTGATTTCCCAAGTGGTGGAAGGAAGGCGTACGGATGGAACGCATGCAGTTTCCAGGGTGACAAGTGTCAACCCTGGTGCATGCAAATAAAACAGAGAAAGTAAGCCGTGAGGGGGGGTTCTCATCGATTCGATCCGACTTCCCTGGGAAAGAGTGGGGAAGCCAGTCTGCAAGATACCTGCGTGTAATCTTGAGACAGAAAAGAAATCCTATGTTCGTCTTGAGGAATGTGTGTACACCCCTGTCCAGTGAGCATGGAGTCTGTGTCTGTCTCTGAGAAATCCCATGTGCGCATTCCTAAACGAATCCTGTGTTGCACTTGAGTGTAAGAATCCTTGTTTGTTTGGGAAAATCTGAGCTAGCATGTGCGTGGAACCTTGTTCCAAAATCATGAACGTGAGATCATCCTGTGACTGCTGAATCGGGTTGGGGAAACCTTTGTCTACGTTTTCCGTGGGTTGTTGTGACCACGCAGTACTGGATTGCGTGAGGCTTGTTGGCCTGTGAGCGACTCCTCCAGGTGAGAGAGTGTGCAGAGGGAGAAGAGAACTCCTGGAAGGAACCCTGTAGCTGCCATAGAGCTCGGAGACTTCCAGTCCGGTCTGTTCCTGTGACCCAAGGTAAGGGAGACTGGCAGCCGAAGGACTGTCTGGGTGACAGAGAAGGTGCACTCTCCTGGGGTGGAACAGGCATGTGGGGAATGAGGGTCTGTGGGCAGTGAGCGTGGGAGATTCCTGGGAGAGCTTTCTTCCTGATGGTTGTGTATGTGCTATCTTCCCTGTAACCTCAGCCTAGCCTAGGATTCCTTGCCTTGGGGTGGAGCTCGGTCCCAACTTAGGGGTGATCCACTGTTGAGATGATGAGCAATGTGGTCTAAGGATGGGAGGTTCGTGGAAGGCCTGCACTTGGTTGGTGAATTCTACAGTTGTTCAAAGATAAGTATATGAATTATGTTTTATCACATTTGGCATGATTGTGTTGTTTATGTATCATGTTTTCCGCTGCGTAAATGAGTTACTGTTGAATGCTATGGCTTGTTTAATTGTAGCAGTAACTTATATATTTTACTCTGAGAATTAAGTGTGTTTAATTGTGTTAAATTCATGTGGTTATAATTCATGTACGAATTATGTAAACATTCATGTATAGAATGGTAACTGAGAGGTTTGGAAACCTCGGTAGTGAAAGGGTACACCACATTAGGGCCTTCACTTCAGGCTTTTATTTTTTTCGTGATTATTGACTTCAACTGCTTTATTTGAAAAATAAAATGGTTATTTACAATGGAATGGAAAGACTGAAATATTTTCAAGAAAGGTAGTGTTTGAGAAACCTGCCATTCACATGTCCTCCACCAATGAGATTTCCATTAAGCTCCTGCAACAAGTAAGCATTGCTCCCATGGTATGCAACAATCTTGAATGGTCCCAGCCATAGGTGGTCAAACTTTCCATGTTTCCCTTTATCTTCATTTCTCTCATCCCACTTCTACACCAAATCTTCTACCTTAAAATGATCATCCTTTGTATGTCTATCAAAGGCTGTTTTCATTTTGTCTTGATGCAATTGTGATTTGTTGAACACTTGTTCTCTCATTTTTTGCACATCGATCAATTGATTTATCCTTCTTTGAGCATCATTCGATTCAACTTCCTGTTCTTGCAACAATTAAATCACTGGAAGTCCTAATGAAGTAGGAAATACTTCCTATGTGCCATATACAATCTGAAAAAGGTGACGTGGAAATAGAACTCTTGGTGGTGATCCTATCAACCCACAATGCATAAATAAGTTTCATGTGCCAAGCCTTTTTATTTTCTTGTAGAAGCTTCCTAATAATTCTTGTCAAGCTCTTGTTGGATGACTCAACCAATCCATTACCCTGTGGGTAATAAGCTATGGAATGACGAAGGGTTATGTTGTAATCGCTGCAAAATTTCTCCATTATATTGGACTTGAATGATGTTGTATTATTAGTAATGATTTTGATGGGACAACCAAACCTAGACAAAATATTGCTTTCTAGAAATTGAATGATAACATCATCAATAGCTTTCCTTGTTGGAACTACTTCAATCCATTTGGTGAAGTAGTATGTAGTTGTTAGTATCCACCTATGTTGAGCTGAATATGGTGGGTGTATCTCTCCTATAAAATCAAGGCCCCATTGCCTAAATGGTGCTTCAACATAAATATGTTTTAAAGGCAAGGGCTGCAGCTTCCTTTTTCCATCAAAAATTTGGCATTCATGATAGCTTGAGACCTCGTACACATTAGAAAAAATGTTAGTCCAATAAAAACCTGCTCACAATACTTTATGCAAAGTGGTTTTCCAGTAATGGCGCCCTCCACAATCACCTTTATGGAACTCTTTGATAGCCTCTTTCACTTCTCCTTCCAACAAACAATTTAGTAGAATTCCTCCTGGATCTTTCCAATACAGAGAATGATATAGAATGCAAAATTTGTTGCTTTCAATTTCAAAAATCTATCCTTTGTTTTGATTAATTCATGAGGATCTTGTAAATTTCTTAACATATAAATAATATCAACATACCATGGAGATTCAAGAAATTTATGAGATACCTGTGTGATTGTCTCTTCTTTTGAATTTTCTGATAGGTCAGCAATGAAATTAATCTCCAATACATCATAATTGGACTGTGTCATCAATTTTTCAAGTCCCTGACCTTTAATCAACTTTGTAGGTTTAATCTATAGGTCATACTCCAACAATAAAACTATCCATTTTCCCCTTCTACCTTCAGGATCAGGCTGAGTTAAAATGTCTTTCACAGAATTGTTGGGCACATAAGCAACAACATGATAATGTAATATATAAATTATGAATTACTTGAGGGATTTTACCGATGCATATGCTTGTTTCTCCATGATGTCATAATTCAATGGATATTCTCTCAGATTTATGTTGTAATAGGCTATGGGCCTTTCAAAATTTTGTTCATATTTTTTCAAGAAAATACCACCAATAGTGTGTTCTAAAGAAAAAGAGAACAAGATAAAATCTTTTGAAAAATTTGGACTGGACAATAACAGTGCCTTGGTCAATGCTACTTTTATATCCTCAAAATAATTCTTGGCTTCTGGAGTCCACTTTATCTCACTTCCCTTTCTGAGCATGTTAGCAATATATTTTATGATTTCATCCAGGTTAGGGATAAACCTTCTCAAAAAATTTACTCTTCCAAGAAAAGACTGTACCTCCTTTTTGCTTCTAGGTGTGCCAATATTCATAATTTCTTCCACTCTAATGGGATCTATCTTTATTCCTTCTTTTGAAATGATATGACCAAGTAATTTTCCCTCTTGCATTCCAAAATTGGAATTTTTTGGATTTAATGAGATGCCAAACTTCCTACATTTCTGAAAGACCCTTCTCCAATGTTTTAGATGTTCATCAGAATATGAAAACACAGTAATATAATCTAAATAAATGACAATAAACTTATCTTTCTCATTAGCAAAATCTATTTCCATGGCCCTTTGGAATGTTTCCCCTGCATTCATAAGACCAAAAGGTATTTTGGAATACATTAATGCACCCCAAGGTGTTGTAAAGGATGTTTTCTCTTGATCATCAATATGCATCATGATTTGGTTGTATCCATAAAAACTATCAAGCATTGATATTTTCTATGATCCAACCACTTTCTACAGAATGTAATCCATCTTGGGAAGTGGATAATTGTCTTTCAAAGATACCCTATTCATATTTCGAAAGTCTACACTCAACCTGATCTCACCACTTTTCTTTCTGACATGCACTAGTTAGCCACCGATTTAGAAAATCTTAAAGACACTATGATTTTGGCATCAAAAAACTTTCATACCTATTTCTCAATCAATGTAAGAAACATAGTATTAATCCTTCTCAATTTATGTTTGAAGTTTTGTGATCATCCTTTATTGTAATTACATGTTTAATCACCTTAGTATCATAAACCTTCAAATCCTCATAGCTCCAGGCAAAGACATCTGAGAAATCCTTCATTAGGCTGATATATCTTTGCTTGATTTCTGGACTGAGTGTCTTGGACAGTTTGATGATTTTAAGATCTTCATGAGTCCCAATGTTGCAATATTCTATGCCCTCATCATTTGAAGTAATTTTAGTATTTCTGGCTACATCGTTATTGTCAAAAATATTTTCCAATGGAAAAAAAACCTTGGGAATGATGTTATTTTTGAGTTGCATTATATCTCTATCAACGATCTAATTTTGAAAACAATCATCATTTGTGAACACAACTGTATCCTCTTCCTAGTCACAACAGTACTCATCATCAATATTTGAATTGACAAATTCATCAATCATTTGAAGGAATATTTCTACCTTCTTGTCATCCTAAAAAATATGCCAATACTTAATGTTGTTAGGTACTGCTGTCCTATGCTTGAATTCAATTTCATACTTTATGTTAGGAAAAACATGAATCTTGAAAATAGAGGCTGAAGTGTCTAGTGCATCAACAATTATATTTTTCCCTCTTGGAATCACTAAGAGGTTATATTCTGAATTTTTTTCAAGAATATCAAGAACTATATTCCTATATTCCCTTAACCTAGGATATTTTGACTGATAGATTCCCTTTACTTGATTTATGACACACTCAGAATCCCCATGTACAACTATTCTCTTTGCACCCAATTATTTCAAAGTATTCAATCCCAAAATCAATGCCTCATATTCATCCATGTTATTTGTGCACTCAAAAGAAAATTTGCAAGAACAAAGTTTTGAACCTGTTTTGGGAGGAATAATCCAAACACCTGTTCTAGATCCCTCTTTGCTAGCAGATCCATCAAAATTCATATTCCATAATTCATCCTCTTCATTGCCCCGCTGATCTGAAATTTGTCCTGACTGTTGTCCCACTTCCTCTTTCAAAGGAAGATCAATAACCTTTGGACTTTCTTGTTCAAAGAAAAATTCATTACAAAAAATGGAAGAATCTACTTCAATATCAATAGAATAAATAGGACGATTTTTGTTACTCACCATGTACTTCAGCAATAATTTCCTATACAGTCTCCTTTCTTGGCCAAAAACTGATATAGTTGCATATAACATGTCCATTTGTAGAGTACCTTTCAATTTGCAGCCCAATATCTTGACAACAACATGCCAAACTTCAGAGGAATGTCAGCAAATACTACATCCATGACCAGATTCTTTGATGGGATTTGAGATAAAGACACACATAGATCTTTGATCAAGCCTAAGCACTTTACTTTCATTGAGTCAAAAGAAAATAAATCTTTATAAGGTATAGTGATGTCTAAGCCTAGTTCATCCATGACTACTTTAGGAATTAAATTATGTGATGCTCTTGAATCTAGCATCGCATTGTTCAAGGTCGTGTCATGAATCTTAAGACTGATATAAAATGGAGGAACATCACCATCCTCACCACATTCTTCCACACGTGGAACAAAAAATATAGTAGGGTGATCATCTTGCACATTCAACGTATCATAAGCTTCTTCCATTTTCAACATCTTAATGATTTGACTTCTATACTCAACATTATTGATTAACTCATTGAAATGTACATAAATTTTAATCTTTTCCATCTCATTTTCAAAATTAAAAGGAGACTTGATTTTCTCTACCTCTTTGATGATTACATTCCTTTGCATCTTAGGGAACTTCTTTGGGGGCTCTTCTTGATGTTTTCCTTTCCCCTGCACATATTTTACAGGGCTGTCCTTTTTAGGCTGATTTGGGGAGGATGTACTTGTTTGAGGATCCTTGTTTTGATTCCCTTTCTAGGGACTTGTAGGTAGTTTTTTACTTCTTAGGTTAGAGTGTTTTTGAAACTGCATTATGGAATTTTGGTATCCTTTTATGTACTCATATGATTCCATTGACATAAAATCATCATTTTCTTTCATAAACTTATCATTTTCATCCATAAATGGATCATGTTCATCTTTGGTTAAGAACAAATTTGTTTCAATATCATCACAAAAATGAATGTTGTCTTCAAGAGATTCATCAAAATTTTCATTCATGTAGTTATTTTGGAAGGGGGGTTTTATTTGTTGATCACCTTGATTTCTCTAGTCTCTTTGTCTGATCTGTGGGCCTGGTGCTCTTCTAAAATTTTTATTTCTGGGTTGAAAATTGGCTTGGTCTCTTGTGGCAGGCTTGTTATCCAAGGACAAATTTTCCATGACCCTTTACATAGTTTTCATCATTAAGACAATTTTTTCATTTGCTGACTGAGAAGTTGAAGGTTGAGCCTCTCCTTGAAGCTTTTTCATATCAGCTTTAGAATGATATTTGATCTTTCATGATGCCATCAGATTCATCTCTACTTCAATAACATCATTCATCATGTCATCTAGTGCATTAGATCTCCTTTATCTCAACAGTAAGGAAAAATCACTATCAAAAGAGTCAAAATAACGAAGTTGGGCGGAGGGTTTTTAACTTCAGTTGGGATTGAATTATAGACCTTCATGAACCTGGTTGAAAATTATTGTATTATCTCACTCGGTGATATTTTTGTGTTATTATACTAAGTCAACAATTGAAGAGGGTTTTTATTTTCTCCCCATCTTGCAAGGAATGGTGTTTCAAAGGCTGCAAAATCAGGGATGCTTGCTGCTAGAAGAGATTTGAATCATTTTTTGACTTCACCTGAAAGACTTTGTGAAAACATTCTTACTTTTACATCCTCATGATCTACCTCCTCTAGGTCAACAAAATCATTAAACCAATCTAAATGATTTCAGGTTGAAGCATTTTATTCAACATCATATGATTTAATTCTTTAGGCATAATTCTGAGGTAAATCATGTAATTAGGAAGCCAAGGCAAGAGTAGAAAATCTGGCTTCCATGGCTCTAGGAGGATTTTGGGCTGGCTAAACAGTCTTACTGGGAATTGCAGCAATTTTAATGGGGACAGTAGGAATCAGAGATTGAAATTTATTATCATAAAACATAACTTGATTTAAGTTGGATTTTGATTTAGATGTGAACAAGTTTTGTTCAAATTTTATGTCAAAACCAAGGTCATCAATGCTTTTCACTCCATCCTTGGGTAATGATAGGTTTCTGTCCAGGAAAGAAAATGAATCAATTACCCTTTATTTTCTTTTATGTAAGAGTTTCTCAGGATCAGACACCGATGTTATAGGTACTGGATCAGGGATGCTTGTTGTTGGAAGATCTTTGAACCATTTTCCAACTTCACCTGAAAGACTTTGTGCAAACAATATTACTTTTAAATCCTCATGATCTACCTCCTATGGGTCAAAAAAATCATTAAACCAATCTAAATGCTTTCGGGCTTAAGCATTTTCTTCATCATCATATGATTTAATTATTTGGGAATAATTTTGAGGCAAATCATGTAATTAGGAAGGCAAGGCAAGAGGACCAAATCTAGCTTTCATGGATCTAGGAGGATTTTGGGATGGCTGAACAGTTTGGTTGGGAATTACAACAATTTTAATGGGGACAATAGGAATCAGAGATTGGAATTTCTTATTATCAAATTGAAATTGATTTAAGTTGGATTTTGATTTAGATATGAACAAAGTTTGTTCAAATTTTATGTCAAAATCTAGGTCATCAATGCTTTTCACTCCGTACTTGGGTAATGATAGGTTTTTTTCCAGGAAATAAAATGATTCATTTACCCTTTATTTTCTTTTATGTAAGAGTTTCTTAGGATCAAACACATGCTACAGGTTCTGAATCAGGGTTTCTTCTAGTGTAGATCTTTTTGGGAGCCATGATTTCCTATTACAATTACTTTCTTTCTATTGATATTGTAAAATGAAGTCGCCAGGGTAAATAATTTTCAGCCAAATAAAAATGTTTGATTCACTATTACCATCAAGAATCAAATTTGAAGCTTTAATCGTTCTTTCCCTGGGAAAATTTTCAATTTCATCCCCGACAACGATGCCAAAATGTTGACACTAAGTAAATTTTTGGGTTGAAGAAACAATCTACAAAGGAAACCACAAACCACTTTGGAACTAAATACTATCCTACTCGGTTCAGAGATGGATCTCTCTTGTCACTTAGTTTCTAATAGATAGATTTTATTGGTAGGTCAATGGCTAGGTTTTAATTTTTTGAAGGGATTTTATAGATTTTTTTTGGCAAGGAAGAGAGGGATCTTTTGGGCTATGGAGTCAACCCCTGAAAACAAATGAAAACAATGACTAGTAGGTAGAAATTTTCATAGGAACAAAGGCTAAATTAGGTGATGAAATTTCAGTTTTGATTTTGGTTGTGTAGGTTGGAAGAGGAAAAGAAACACATAACATAATCAAAGAACCATGAAAGATGAATTCTGACCTAGTTAAGAAAAGAAACATAGTTTAAATAAGTTAAGTCTAAAGCACCATCAGATGAATTCTAGACCCTTTAATTATCCAATTTAAACAAAAGAAAATGAAGATGAAAGTAAGGACACAAGAAGTACATAGAAGGATAAGAATACAGACTTCAGACCACCACCAATAAAATATTTTTCATAAAAAGCTTAGGACTTCTGCATTTGTATTTCTTTCATATTCAGAGAATATTACAACAAGGATCAAAGTATCTATACTTATACCAACTCACCCCATATTTACATCAAAAGTGATCAAATATATAAGAGCATATTTCCACACTAGGCTACTAGGAGTCGAACTAATGTTGCCTACAATGGTGGATTTGATTACATTGAAAGAGAATAACTCCTAAACAACTTTACTAAAAATATTAAATTTGTTTTGACCATCTTTAATGCAAAAAAAAATATATCTTATACAATCATAGATCTGAGTACAATTCGAATATTTTGTTGTGGGGAATCACCGAGTACAACTGGAAACCACTATGAGGCATCCCATGCGTTCTTGAGCAACTCTGGCACCTTTGTGTAGAAAACTAGAACTATTGTTGTGCAAGTGCTAACTACAACATATGTGTACCAACTTTGCATAATATACTCCATTTTTTTGTAATTCTTGTAGATCCGGGTAGAAGAAAGTGAACGGGGACCTGTGTTTGCTTCAAGACTCATATGCCAATCATCTCCCACTGTTCTTGCTAATAATGTGTGCCTACAACATTTTCCCAGAGAGGACTTTCTACGCAAGTGTTGTGTATGACAGTTTACCAGACAAAATAACGACTATGCCTAGGAAAAGTTTTATGCTATCACCCTTTTGAAAACTTTTCTCCAATATCAAATGAATGTTTCCCATAACTTTTATGAAAAAACTTAATATTGATCACATACCCCAAAAGACAAAAATGTGTAGTTTCTTCAATCATATCTTTGCTACTTCTGCAAGTAGTTCTAGTATTTTTTGGCTTCATCATTCAATTGCATCTTTTGTTTAAAATACATGTTTTTCTTTATTAATGTTAAGTTTTGTACCTTCAAATTTCCCACTTTCCTGAACAAGACTGCATTTGTTTTCAATTTTGAATGAGCATTGGAAAGGGTTGCACATGCATTTTATCTGGCTGGTTTGCATTCCTTAAAGTGTTTCATGGCTCTGTCCTTTGATATCCTCTTTTCTTCCCTAAGCTGGATGATTTGATCTTGAGATCCCCTTAACTACTTATTAAGACATCTTATGTTCTTTTCTCCTTCTGTGGGCGAAGTAGGAGGTCTTTCACTTACTTCTAGCTTGCTTTGTATATTTGCATTGTTCTTCCTGGCTAAGGATCTTTTCAGAGGCACTGTATGATTAGCTAAAACTATGATCTCAGGGATTTGCATGAATTCCTTCCCATTTTACCTTTCATTCTTGGGCTTTGCCTTGTTTTTTAGTGCCTTGTTTTTTAGTGTTTTATCCTCAGAAACATTCTCAGCTGGCTTCCTTTTCAATTCTCTATTCTCTTGGTAAAATTGAGCTATCACATGTTGAGCCTCTCTAAAATGTTGTTGCATTACACTAAAATATGAGTCTTTCTCTAATGATTTACCTTGTTCTTCATCCATCTCCTAAGCTGCAACCTCAACAAATTGTGTCTGCACTGTGGGTGTGGGAAGCCTTCTAGCAACTAACCTTGTGGTGGATTTGTTTGGTGTCTATGTATCCTTTGGATCATCAGCAATTGTAGCCTCCTACCCTTCTTCAGAACTGGATGGCTTGGTGGTGATCCTGCAACCTCATTTCCTTTTCCCTTTTCTGCAACACTTCTTCCTTTTTAACCTGAGTTATTAGAGGCCAATCTTTCAACAGAAAATGGGGTATCTCCTTTGGGATCCAGGGAAATATTTGTTGAAGTTAAGAAGGAATCCCTGTACCTGTTTATATTTCTTAGCTTCTCAACCAATAAAAAATGCACCAAGGAGAAATGGAACAGGTTTCTCTTAAGTTGGTCATCCCTAGCTTAGACTTTTTCTACCATTTTTCCTAGGCTTTTATATAGATAAAAGGGTAATATTAGGGGGATTTTCCATGTGAAATGCATGAGGAGACTTATGTGGTATCAATATACCCTATCAAACCTACCCTCACAACTAAAATACCTTTGGATTACTCTCAACAACTTCTCATAGGGTTTCAAAAGATACTCCCTCAGGATAGTGGCACCAATCTTATGCTTTCTATACCGAGGCTTGAGGAAATCAATATAAAACATAAGCTCTAGAGGCATACCTTTAAACCACTTCTGTCCCTGTATGGGAATATTTGTGGTAGCTGATATGGTCTCTTATGATACTATAAAGGTGACCCCTATAATGATTGTATAGACACCATTGAAGTTCAGGGAGAACTTCTTAGTCAGCTACACGTTATACCCCTGGATTCTTTCACAAAATCTCATACACCCAACATGCTCAAAAGACACCCTGTATGCAGGATCTGAGTTTACCAAAGTCAACTCTTGGGGTTCATATCTCAATGCATTTCCTCCCTTGTATTTCTTAGTGAATAATTTCTCCAAAGTAACTTTGTTCTCAAAGTTGGAGAAATTATTCACTTCATATTGATTATGCATCCCTTTGTCCTTTCAAGTATGAACAATACATTGTTCAACCCCCAAACTCTTCCCTACATGATTGAGGACCCTATTGTCTCTATTATATGATCTTGCCTTTGGTGGAGGATTGAAGTGGTGGAGGCCCAACTGGAAGGGACTTAGTTTCTCGGTTCCAAATCGTACTGTCATGGAAGTTTGTAATTCATTCACTTCTCCTGATTACATTTTAATATAAATACTCTTTTCTTGTCCAATTAATATCTTGCAAATATTTGAATTGTTATTCCTTGGGCGTATTTGTTATGAATGCTGATGGACTATGCTATTGAATGTGATAACATTATATATTATCACCATATGCTTGCGTTTATTGGTTGTTGATGACAAGTTGCAGGTGTATTACTTTGATTCAAGTGCTCAATGGTAGACTTTATCGAACATCTGGATGAGGTAGGCCTTTTATTTTGTCTTGCTAGCATATTTTTTTATATATCATATCTGAGATTAGAGTTTATTTCTGCAGTCATTTCCGTATGTTGTGGTTTACCCCTAGCCATAGAGATATTTTCCTTGTAACAAAATTGGTGACCATACTGGGGACAAAATATTATTTTCGGGGTTTGTAGTGTTTTTCTCCTTTGATTTCTCTCATTTATATTGCATTTCTTGTTGTTTGAATTCTTGACAACCTCTGTTCTTTCTGAGTCTAAGTTTCTTAGCTTTCTCCTTAGCCTGGATGTGTTTTAACACACATATGTGGGTTTTTACCTGGCAGTTGCGTACATATGCATGATGTCCTTATGCAAGAGGCGTATATACATGCTTTTCTCTTGAACAGTCACGTACATCATCCTTTTTTTCTTGGCATCTAGGTTTGATGTTTGTTGGGTTAGTTTTGATGGTTGTTGAGTCTTCTTGGGTCTCTGTTATGACTATTAAGTGTCTATGGAATGATAGGAAACCTTTATTTGGTTGAATTTTTGGGCGGTGCCTTTCTCATCATCCTTTTCATTTGATTGTCCTTGCATCTTGGGTTGGGTGTTTGCTTCTTGATATCCTACTTTGTTTGTCTCTATTTACATACAATAGAGTTTTTATATCAAGTTGCTATTCAGTCCTTGCATTTTCATTCTTTTATATTGAAAATACAAAAATATTAGGCATTTTGCATTAATGGCATTTGATATTTTGGGTCCTTATCTATGATCTTAGTACATGTAATGAAAGATTGCATCTTATTTGGAATTGCAGAACTAAATTGAATATTTCATTTTGAAAAGCTTATCATTTGTTGGGAATTGAAGTTAGGACTTTGCATTTTATTCATATTCATTTATTTTACTTGTTGAGTCATAACACCATTAGTTTCACGACCGTACCTTTTTTGAGTAAGCGAGGCCACTAAAAGTAAAGCTATAATTTAAAATTGATTAGAAATGATTTTATTTTCTAGGGTGCACAAACTAGCTTAGGATTTAGAGCCTTGGAATAGGATTTTGTGAGGAAACTTCTCCAAGGCTATTAAAATCAACATATGTGTCTGACTAAGGGAGTGGAGAAATCCATTGTATAATTGGTAACGTCAGGAGGATCCACTTACACTGGAGTTAAGAATGAGGTCGTGTGAGGTTGGTTGAGGGGATATCCCCCCAATACCTTCTTAGAGTCAGATATATTTCTGGGGATCTATTCGTATATGGGGATCTTGATAGTATCTTTACCTCTATGAGAGGTGGTGCTTTCAAGGTTTTGGGCTTTGTTACCCTACACATACGGTGGACTTGACTTATGACTATTCACCTGCACATCGGTTATATCATGGTTGATTATTTGCTTGACATAGGTACCACATAGGTTACTTGCAGGGGTTATTCTGTAGGTACCCCGGGTCAAATAAGGGTTAGACAATGCATAGCCTTTATGGAGGGTTACCTCTCCAGGGGGATCTGACTGACTGGTTGTTAAGCCCATGAGGGACCTTATAACTGATTTTAATACCTCCGATATTTAGCAAGGAGTATCAGGCCCCTCTTGGGAGAGGTATACCTACTTTAGGGAGGGAGGCCCCTTTCATCCACTTTATCTTGTTTGTGTGCATATTGGCCTTTTGTTTATTTTGGTGTGTTCTTTGACTATTAGTTGACCTTAGGATTTTTGTATTGCGTCGTTAGTTTTCATCATGGATAGTGGAGTCCGTTGGACTCCCTCTTTTAGCGCTACCTCCCCCATGAAATTCGATCATTTTATGGGGATGAACCCATCCATGTTTCATAATGGTGTGTAGAATCGTGATACTCAGTCAATACCTTGGGTCTCTAATCATTTCCCTCTTAATATGCCTTTGCATACACCCTAGGGCATGATGGCTCCATTATCAATATCTTCATTTGATAGGGGCCATCTCCCCCAAACGACTCTCACAGTGCGAGGTTGGAATCTTCCCTCTTACATATCCAATCCTAATCTCGATTTTTTCAGGAGCAAGTGCTCCAATGGGTGGTTATTCTACTTATTACACCCCATCCATATATACCTCGTCCATTATGTCAATTTCTATGAAATGTTTTCCTATGAAGGACCTCCATCCATCCTCTAGTATTTCACATGGAGGGAGTCAGTTTTATGGTATGAGATACCCCCTTCATGAAATCCCTTCATCTGGGGGCAATGTATATCCTCAATCGAATAACCCATGTCATGCATTTCTCTCTTCACAGACATCTACTTCAGTGATGATTCCCTTACAACCCTCTTTAGATCAATTGAGAGGAGGATATTACCCTTCTGAGCAGGGATAAGGTGGAGACGAGAATCCTTCTTGGCCTACAATTTCTCAAATCTAGTCTTTCTCGGGACCTTGGTCTCAAACGCCAATCACCGCCACCAGTCTGGTTTAGTCACTGCAAGTCATACTGGAATTATATCACCAACCTCTGCTATTCATGTTGGAGATTGGTTGACAACCTCAGTGAACCATGTTGAACACCATCAACCAACCACTGTAATTCATGTTGGGGGCACCACTCTAGTCGCCATGAGTCATCCTGACATAACATCTCACACCTCTGCACATCATGTAGGAGATGGATCACCGACCTCTGCCAGTCACGCCGAGAGCATGTCTCCAACCTTTGTGAGTGATGCTAGGGGAATTCCTACGATTGAGAATCTTAGACGTGTAAGACATAAGCCCAAGTTCCTTTGTAGGATTTGTGAAGGAGATCACCTTACTCGTTTATGCTCTACTACTGCTGTGGTACTAGAAGTGTGGTCCTTTCCTAGGGTCCCTTCGGGTTCTGAATCATATTTGGTTTCCCAACCTTCTTTGGTTGATACAATGGTCATTCTGATGCAATATTCGGCTGACACCCCTCTTCCTTTAGGGGGTGATTCATCTCTTGACCTTGTTATCTCGCTTTATGTTCAACCAGTGATCATGTCGAAGCCATATTCAGTCGACACCACTCCTATTTTTGGTGATGATGCACCTCTTGGCCTTGTTGTCTCACATCCTATTCAACCAACGGTTGAAGAAGTGGTCATTCCGATGAAATATTTGGTCGATCCCACTCTTCTCTAAAAGAGTGACAAGTCTAAGGAAGTGATATTGTCGAGGCAATCTTCCTCAACCCCACTCTCATTTTTAGGAGTGGAACATCTTTCGACCATGTCATTTACATTTCTAGTCCTGCACCTTCTGAATAAGGGCGAGCTTTAATCTCTATGAGTACTCTCCCTCCAAGTCTTCAAGAGGTTCCCTTTGAATGGGATGGTCTTATGGGTTATCAAACTCCTTCTCCTATGCCCTGTCAAATAAGAGGCATTCTTCGATAATCTTTGGGAAGGTAACCTTCGTGAGTATTTTATTTGCCTCTACTTGGAAATCTCTAGGTTTTCCCAAGCTTGTTTCAGCTATTCGTAAGCTATTGACCTTTCACAAAAATATTGCATGGGAGCCTTGGCCTCCCCCATAACATGTCACCTATAAAACTCTTAACAATTATGATTTAAGATCTTTTCCGACTCCCTCAAAAAGTGAAAATATTGCCAAGTGAAATTTTCTCTTTCACACTCGTTAATTGGATTTGAAAGGTCCCAAGTCTTGGTTAAGCTCTTTTCTAACTCTCTCAAAAAGTGAAAAGATTGTTGAGTGAACTTTTCTCTTTCACACTCTTAAATTGGATTTGGAAGGATGTCTATTTGGCACAAGTTTACACTTTTTTCAAACCAAGTAGACTTAGATTACGAAAAAGGACATTGTTTAGTGTTAAGTTGTAATTACATATCATTTTGTCACTTGCAGTATTGAGCCTATTGTTGGTTCTCTTTTTTGCATTATAAGCCTATCACCTCAACAATTTGCATCACCAACCAAGAAAAGCCTTGTTTATATCATTTGCAGCTTGACACCCTATACCCAAGAGGAAACGTCCCCCCGAGTGTACATCTCCCACATGCACCTCCTTGCATTGAGCATAGGTATATTCCATTGTTGGAACTAGTTTCTTACTTACGACACTCATTTCCTCCTCTGTATCATAACATTCATTTGACTATGAAAAAACAAAAAAAGATGGGTGGGAAAATAATATTATATTATATTGGCAGCATTTGTGTCGCCTTTGAACAGAGCACAAAAGCTTTGAGTCCACTTGTCATAAAAAATTTGGGTTTAGCATGACCTTAGGAAGCTGAGCTTGTTACATAGAGTTTACTCCCACGATTGGTTACACTTCTAGCCCCTATGGAGAGTTTGATTGATGACTCTTGCATCTCAAAGTTTCATCACTAAGTCTATGATGCCAGAGTCTTCAATATGTCTTAGGATCTTCTTCAAAGGATGTATATCAACCTGTGTCGGCCATTCCTCAGAACTCTTGACTTTGCATGTCAGGCATACCCTTAGTGTGTCTCATAGTTACATGAATTTGTAGTCTTATCGTGCACCTTGTTCCTACTTTCATCATTGGTAGGTAACCTTGAACCCAACAATTGACATTTCATCATTGGTCAATGACTGGGTGGTTTCCCTTATGTTCGAAGACAAGAAATATATTCGCACATTGGGATTCATGCAGTGTCTTGGATTCCATTAGACTTATTGGTGGTTTCCTTACCTTTTTCAACAATTTTCCTTATTGGTTGTTATTCAAAGGGTCTTTTTTGTGTACCACTTGCATTTGGCACACGTAAAAGATGCACAGGGTCATTGGTTTGTGGACATGTTCTTCGTTTGATATCCTCCAAATCATCAAGCTCTTGCTTTGTACCTCGTGTTGAATGATGAGATATTCCTTAATGCTCTCCTTTCAGTAGGTCTCCTTACATTGTCTTCATCCCATCTATTCTGGAAATGAGACCTAGAGTCTTATGAGTACCTAAAGGATTACAGTCATTAGTGATAGGTTCTCTCGCCATCGACAGTTGGGAATATATAAATGTCTCTCGATCAATGGATTCTTCAAGTACGACCCCAACACCTTTATTAACACTTGTAAGAATGTACTCTATGCCTTGATACCTAATTTCATTATAGGTAGTTTCTATTGCATTTGTTAATGATATACCTTAATGATTGGTAATCAAATGAAGTCTCATTGTGTTCGAACTCAACTCCTTTATTCACATGATGTAGAATTTCACCTTTGGTGGAACATGTAGAATACTTGAAGACATCAGTTCATAGTCGCAACTTTCCTAAGTTGCCGATATCTCTCATTGGATGAATACCTATGTGACTTCAGTGATCATGGGAAATCGGATTGTACTCCATGGTATACAAATATCTTCAGATTAATTTTGAGACTAGTTTTACTGTGCCTTGTTCGTGACTATGACAACCTTTGGAATGCAACCACCTTTGTATTTCCTATTCATGGCCATGAAAAACTGTTTGGTATATTTTCACATGGATCTGTAGTGTAATTCAAATTGGCAGCCATGTGTGCAAAGTTAGTACATATTGTAATGGGAAACTAGTTCAACCAGTTGGGTCTCCATTACTCCACTTCTGGGTATTATAATGTATTTCGGCCATCACAGATACTCCTCTAGCCAGACACATTAGGGGGCATCTGTTATAGAAAGATTTTCCTCACCCTATGCAAATTTTCTCAGAAGGCCTTTTTCCATTTCCCTATGCAGACTTGAAGTCCCTTTTTGAAAATCCCATAGCTAAAAACAATATTTTTCCACCTATACGTGCCCTACCTATTGTACAACATGCATATACGTAGGTTGTTTTACCACATAAAATTGTCAAAACCTTAAGGGTTTGTGGTTTCTGCATAATTCTGTATTTTTTCCTGTCTCTCCTCCTTTTGCAGACCCGATTGTAAGTTTTTCCTCTTGGTTTGTAGTTTTTATTCTCTCTACCTTCGTTCATTTGATTAACCTATTTTCTCGAAGACCGATCACTTCTCTCTTGACCTCTGTCACCGATCATTTGTTTTATCGAGCCCTTAGTCAATCATCCAACTATTCATTTATAGAAACCACATCCATAAGCACAAGCACAACACTTAGAGCAGGCTGGTATGGACTTAAATCAAGTGAGCGAGCAAGATCATATTTCAACGACAGAGATCCATCAGGCAGATCAGATCGATGACCATCAGGCGATGGGGATCATAGAGTTACACGAAGTATAGCACCAGAGTTCTGAAATTGCAAGGCCAAACCTAGTCATTGATCCTGGGAAGGACATGTGGTGCACGATTAGCATATGTCATGATTTTGTGAGATGGAGCAGTTAAAGAGTAGAGTCTTTAGAGCTCGTTAAATGTGAAATCGTGAAAAGATCACAACCATTGATCAAAAGGAAGATCTGGACCATTGGCACAAAGGTATATTAGGGTCGTCCAATGCAAGGGGACACGTGTCACTCGATCCAAGCAATTGTGATTTCACGACTTGGGGATTTCAGCATGGAACACGGTGTGAACTAGCAAAACGCGAAATCTCAAAATGCTTGGGAATTAGGCCCACGAACACAGCCCAGGTTCATATAGAAGCAAGGCCGTAAAGAAATGTAGGCATATGATTGAGCGACAGGAAACCAAAGTCATTCGAGGAAATGATCGTGGCTGTGAGATTCAAAGAAAATCTGACCGTTGATCCAGATGGGAAGTTTCACGATTTCGAGCATCAAGATGTTTGAAATCAAGGGGAGTGAAAACTCCTGAAGTGATAAATCCTGAAATATCATGTGGGATAAGCATGAGGTTGTGGCTTGAGGTCGCGTGGGGCGATGAAAAGGAGTTGTGCAAACGATCAAAGTGCTCGAGTTGGTCATAGAGAAAGATCTACATGACTTTGAGGAACCAAAATTTACTCAAAGGAGTCATGATCTTGCCTGGAAAATTCATGGGTATCATGCCTTGCTCTAATCCCGATGAAATTAGGTAATAAAAATGGGGAAGGTGGTTGAAACCTTGTTTCACCACATAAATGGAAAGCATTGAAAAACTAGCCATGGAGGGCAAATTGTCAGTCGAAAGTTCCCCTGTCATGGATTTTCTTGTAAATCCCATACTGATCTGATATTGGGTTTGAAAAAAGAACGCAAGTGAAATATTACAGAGGAATATGCAGACGCCAAGCCTTGAATGCAATGACCAGGACACGCTTCTGAAGGGAGCTAGTATTTTTTAGTATAAATAGTTAGTTTTGATATTTTGTTAGGGTCAATGGTAGAGAAATGCTCCCATATTGTAAAGTTTTAATGAACACTCTGGTTCTCTAGCTATGTATATGCATTTGAGATTTCTTGTTTAATGACAATCATCTTTCTTGCTCCATCTTACCTCCCTCTGATATTGAAAGAGTTCATAAGTGACTGGTTCACGTGAATTATTGTGATTGTATTGTAATGAATGCTTGATTATAATGTTGTTATATTTTCTTTTAGTTTCTTTGAGAGTTGAATTCAAGAATATCTTGTCTTTAAGTCTTTCCTCCTGGGTTGTTGGAAGACCTAATGTCTATGGCAGACCTTTACATTTTTCCCACTAAAGTCTTCCTCCTACTCACCTTTACTACAACCTACTGATTGAAGTTAGACCAATACCTCACCTGCTTATGTGTTCCAATCTAGTTTCATGTGTTAAAACGTTATCATCTTGAGTCTGCGCCCGTTTGACCTCTTTAAAAAACCAACCTGTGAGATACAATTCTGATGGGTACTGGGCTTACCTCCGACGCAATCTAGAGGTGACTTGTGGTGCTAAGATTTCTAGCATCATTGTCGGGGAATAGATTGAAGACATTTCCCTGGGATAGAACAACAAAGAAGATCTGATTTTGAAGGTGCATAAGATATTAGTACCATTGAAGATTGCAAATTTCACCTGGCGACTCCACTATTTCAAGTCCACTGCTTCAGTTATGGCTCCTAAAGGCAAACACACGATATCCACTTCACTGCTACCTCTAGAAACGTCTGAAGTTAACCCAGAGGAAAGTATTAGAAAGGGAAAGATCGCTAAAAAAGGTACCTCCACTACTGTACCAAGTTTTTCTGATAATTTGCATAATCCCTCTTTACCAACTCCAGTAACTGTTTCTGATTCTCCTATTATACAAACTGTTGGAGTTTCAAGAAATTTAAATTTTGGAAGTTTTCCTGCCAATTTCTCCCCTCTTATTCTTGGTTTGGAAGGAGAGAGATTTGACACCCCTTTCTCCCCTGAAGTTGTGAAGTGGAAAGAGAGAGCTTTGACTTTAGAATATTTTCCTACTTCTCCTCCTATTAGAGTTGTTGTAGCTACAGAAGGGGAAACCTCTGTTACCTCTATCCCCTCATCTTTATCTCCTAAATCTCATTCTTTTCATTTTTCTCCCAGAAGCATAGCCTCAATCTCGCATGTCCAAAATCCATCTCCTCTTGGTTATCCTCTAGTTCACGTCCAAATGGAAAGAGCTAATCCTCCTAGAAACATGATGGCTGAGATATTGGCTGCTAGATACGCCCCTGTGGTCTTACCTCATCCTATGAATGCTCTCCCAACCACATACTACCTTAATTATATGCCCCAGTTCAAATGGGAGGGAGATGCGACAGTAGAAGAGAACCTTTCATCCTTTTATAGATTCACAGAGATTTAGGACATCGAGAATGAAGATGTGTGAATAATATTTTTTGTATAGAGCCTTGATGGTGATGCCAGGGAATGGTTTAAGGACTTGCCTCCAGGATCTATTGATGGGATTTTTGCTCTGGATGATGCATTCTTAAGGAACTGGAGAAATAAAAAATATCTCCTTTATTATATTACATAATTTGGGGCACTTAAGAGAGAGAAGGGAACTTATGATAATTCTTTCCACCCTGAATTTTTCCAACTGTTGAGAGAAATAAGAGCTACCTCTTTGGCTCATATGCAATATGAAACCCTTGAAGTAAAATCCAACATATTGGCAGATAAAAAACTTAGGGGTAAAGCTGATAGAGACAAGGGAAAAGGTAGGTCCAAAACCCTGACTTCTAGTTCCTATGTTCCCCCCCCTCAAACAGATGACATGACCAAGCTACTAAAATCACTTTCTTCTAGAATGGAAAAGTTTGAATTATAAGGAAAGCATAATTACAGGAATCCCCAAAATGTTGATAACAGAGGTAACTATAGGGGGCCTAACAATACTCCTCAGATTATCCAAAGAGACCAGAGGAGAAAAGACAGGGATGATCATAAAATCCAGACCCCTCTCCAAAATAATCTTGTTGCTGATGAAGAAGAAGGGGATGAAGACCTTGATACCAAAATCCATTATCTTGGGGACACCTACTCTTTTCCTCACTTAACTCAATCTGCGTATGAGGAATCTCTCATAGATAGTTAGCTAAATGAGTTTACCAAGGGGACAAGGCTAACAATATCCCCAACAGATATAACCTCAGGTCCAAGAAGAAAGAAGGAAAGCCTAATTTTCCTGAGTAGCCTACTAGAGCAGAGAAGCATGTTGAAGATATAGAATACGGAAGAAAACGTAAGAAAGTTTGAACCCCCTCTCAAGTGGCCACAAATCTTGTCCCAGAAGTGAAAGAAATCCTAAAGCCTACATCCCTTTTTAATTTTGAGTATGAGGTTCAGAAGATTAGGATCCCTATGCCCCTTTCAGAGTTGTTCAAGCATGAAGATTTCAAAAGGAGCCTCTCTAAGTTGATGATGCTTGAACCCACAGTTCATCCCATAGAATCAATTAATTTGCAAGATGAAAAGCCAACAGTTATCTTAGGTCCTCTGATAGAAGACATAGATGATTCATCCCCTCCCTTCTATACATCATTGAATATACATGATAAGGTGTTGCATAATTGTATGATAGATTTAGGGGTATCTCATAATCTCATGCCCAAAATTGTCATGGAAGAACTGGGATTCGAAATCACAAAAACTTACCATGATTTGTATTCCTTTGACTCTAGGAAAGTGCAATGTCTTGGGGTTATTAAAGACCTAGTTGTGACCTTGTTTCAGATGCCCATGAAAAGTGTGGTCATGGACATTGTAGTGGTTGATGTTCCCCCCAAGTTTGGCATTCTTTTGTCAAGATATTGGATAAAAATACTTGGAGGAACCTTGCAAATGGACCTCATATATGCCACTATTCATGTGTTTGTGGGGGAGCATAGAAGACTTTACAGGGAAGCCCAACCGGCATATATTATTAGTGATGAAGCAAACCCCACCAATCATCCTATATTTGCACTCGATACTGATTTGGGGTCTAGTTTGTTACAACTCGATGATGTTCCTGAAGCTCCTCTTGAAATCAGAAAGCAACCCATTTATTTTCGTGAAATACCTCCCCCAACTACTTATGTGTGGAATATGTTCTTTGATGAAGCCTCTTCTAGGGAAGGTGTTGGTGTCGAAGTGGTTTTTGCGTCACCTTGTCAAGAAGCCATACCTTTGTCCTATAAACTAGAATTTGAAGTTACCAACAATGTGGAAGAGTACGAGGCTCTTGTTTTGGGTTTAAGGGTTGTGAAAGACATGGGGATTGAAGAGCTAGCAGTATTTGGAGATGTTGAACTAATTATTCATCAGGTCAAAAATGTTTATCAATCCAAGCACCCTAGTCTTAAGACTTACATAAATGAGGTGTGTGTTGTGGGTGGGAATTCCCTTCTATGGACTAGCACTAAGGGTTTTATCATGCATGCAAAAATGACCTAAAGATTCTTACTTTTTACCATCATCCCATGCCTAGACCCCCATTACTCATATGTAAATGCAAGGCTCAAGAGATTAAGTTGACATACCTTATTCTTTGTGTTTGTTGTCGATCCCTTTTCGCGCTTGGTCGTTCTTTGACTGCAACTCTCCTCCCAATGCTGGCCTAAATTCACTAAAGACAAACAAAAAACTCCACATGCATTTGATCTATGAACTAACGGGTTAGATATTTAATCAATCATACAATCAATATTCCAATAATGACAATCTCATATGGCGGGATGGGAAAAGCAATTCTTTTATTGACTTCACAATGATACTTTATAATGATAAAGTCAGCTACTGCTCCTCGATCCTGGTCCTGGGCTCTTCTTCCACTCTCTTCCAACTTCTTTGCTCTATACTTCTCTTTGCTGAAGGATGGCTAAAGGTTGGGACAAAGGGAATGCTCAATCGGGTAAATTTTCTTTACTATGATTCTCCTCCTTTCAAATGGGACCCCTAACCATTCTTTTATAGGTTAGAAGAGGCTAGGTATTTGGTCGAGTGACCATCCATGCATGGCCAAAAGGTTTAGTTAACTTACGCAAAGTTGTGTTTTCCGTCAACAACTTTCCTTTTTTTGTGCTTTTGTAGGTACACACGGGTTGTCTTGGGTTAGCTAGTGTGTACACGCGTGCAGTAATGGAGCAGGGTGCGTGGGCCTTTATAAAATGGGTTTTTAAGAAGAGTTGTTCAATAGTGTTTTGACAGAGAAGGAATCTGAGATTGCCTAATGCTAGGTAAGCATGTCTGGTACAAATTAGGGTTATAACAGATGCCCCCTAATGTGTGAGGTCAGAAGAGCAAGTGATGGCTGAAATACATTAACAATATTAACCAATGTTCCAAACAAGTGATCCCAGGGACCAGAAATCGGGAGGCATCGTCTGCAAAATAATAATTGTCTCACCGAGGCGGGCATACCCATTTTCGGGATAAAATAAAATCATGGCTACCAATCAAATACACTATAGATCCATGTCATATAACTATATAAAGTGTATCTGCGAGCAATACACAATGGAGCTACATCTCGAAATAAAAAAGATATACATGTAGAGTATCCATCTTCTAGAACTTGATAAGGCTTGATGGTTGGAGATGAGGTCTTAAAATCTCGAGAAACAACTTAAAAATCTTCAAAACTCAGGTAGGAGTGTAATATGAGTGTACGACTTTACTACCCAGAGGTCTTCGATGGATCGTCTGTAATGGACTAGAGAATCTTGATTATCAAACTGAAGGCTTCATTGATTTCGAACAAAGACTTGATTGGACTTTCGGGATGGCCAGGCATGAGGGAAAGAGAAATTGCAGAGGGGCCAACTCGGGCTTGGTAAAAACATCCCCTGGAAAATAGCACAACAAATGATGAGACTCGGGCAGCATGACATTAACATAAGTTTACGAGGCAGGAGGCAACACAAACTCTCCATATGTTTGGAAGAATAAACAAACAGAGGAGGACACAGCTCAATGTAGTGAGAACAACTTCCTAAGGTCATATAAAATCCCAAGGTTTGATGAAAAAATGAACCGATGTGCTTTATCCAAGGGCGACGCATTGTGCTGCCAATCAAAACAAAATAATTTTCCCTTCCTCTTTTTGGGGTATATTTGATTTTTTTTTTCTTTTTGTCTTTTTCAATAATTTTGGAAAAAGAATAAAAGAATGTTATGTTACAAAGGAGGAATGAGTGTCACCAACATACAAGTTCAAGGTGCAAGGACAAGACTGATGTTCAAAGAAAGGACACTCAAGACGCAGAGGCAAAGTGCTACAGGGCTTGCGTATAAGGCATGCTTCAGATGGTTTAGTTGAGAGCAACATGGAGCCGGCATTAGACCAAAGATGCAGGTATGCAAACGTGGTTAGCAAAACACACAATAGTAACATCCTTCGATGTAAGTTTAATGAGCCTAGAGAAGGTAAGCTCGACAGTTTTTCATATTTAGAGAGTCTGAAAAAATGTAAAAGGAGACTCCACTGGGGTACCTTTTTCGAAGGTAGTCTAGTCAGTTCGAAAAAGGGGTAAATTAGCACTGAAAAGACGTCTATTCAAAATTGTTTTAACGAGTGTGATAAAGACAAGATCACTTAGCCATTTTTTCATTTTTAAGGATTTTGAAAAAATCTTAACTATGGACTCCGTCAGAAATGTTCTTCTGGACCATTTTAACGAGTGTGAAAGAATAAGGTCACTTGACGATCTTTTCAATTTTAGGGAGTCTAAAAAGAGCTTAACTATGGACTCCATGGGGTTTCGTTTTTCATACATTTAGTCCCTCAAGCCCAAAAAAGGGTTAAAATGATACCTCAGGGTACTGTTCTAGAGAACTGAAGTTCCTTAGAGTATACTTTTGTTCGTACAGTTGACCGTCCAGACCAAAAAAGGGGTAAACTACTGCCGGATAGACATGACTTCAAATTTCATTTTAACGAGCATGAAAGGCCACAAGATCGCTCAACAATATTTTCATGTTTAGAGGGTCTGAAAAGGGATTAAAAGAAGACCCATTATGTTTTTTGGGAGTCCCAAGGGTGAGGTCAAGAGTGAAAAGGAATCATGCAAATGAGGCTCAAAATCGTAATCAGGAAAAAACTGTGGGGGACTCCCGAGCCAATAGTCGTTAGTGACAGCATGGACACCATCATGCAACCAGGATCTACCTAGGGCATCCATGTTATGGTAGGCTATACCACCAAATTACGGCACTTCAAAATCAGTAATGAGGGTTCTGTGTCACAACTCGGTGGGATCGATCCTGTGGAAAAGCAGAGAAGACAACGAGATGCAGAAAGTGGGGGTGGAATCCTGACTTAAATGCAACGAGCTGGGAAAATATGAATTTTTACCAAAGGACCGTCCAAACACCCAAATCTCAAAAATTTTCCAAATACCCAAAGGAAAACCTCCCTTGATCATCCAAAGAAAACTCCTGAACCATGTTAAATGATTTTTAGTTTAGAAAAAATGACAAAAGGGTCCAAAATTTGACAAAAAAGGGCCAAAAAACTCTATAAATAGAAGCTGGCAGCTCATTATCACCATTGTTAATTCAGAAATTGACTAAAAGACAAAACTACCCCTTTGTGAAAAGAATTGATTCTGGGAGCTTCGGTGGACGAAACAACCATTTGCTTGGACCAAGTAAGTATAAACTCTCTCCTCTTGCAATTTAAATCTTTATTTATGCTTTTAGTTTCAAGTTTTGGGGGGGCGTCGACCCTCAAAAGGTCGGCCCTAGGTCCACGCGAATTGTCCTATGACTGGCCGCGTGTACACTCGGGCAGAGGAAAAACTACACGCGTGTACACATGACTGACATCATTACAGCCCACGTGGACCCTTTATTTAATGGGGAAAAAAAATAAAAAGCAAGGGTTAACCCTCCTGAACTTGGTTTTTGCAGGATGTATGTTCATTGGAAGGAAAGAGAGCATGAGGAGATTAGTGAGTTGGTGGGGGAAGACAATGTGGGCTGCTAAAATTATTCCTATGTCCTTTTATGCGAGCACAACTTAGGCTATTGAATGCCTTGGTTGATTATTGGCATCTCGATGCAGAGGCATTTATGTTAGAGGGGCAGTCACTAGTGCCTACTACAGAGGACATATATTTTTTGACTGGCCTCTCCAAGAGAGGGGAACCCGTCAATTTATAGACATTTCCTTCGGGGCCTCATAACATATTGAAATTGATAGGACTTTATTGTGAAGCTGGTACAGACCGATCAAGCTCTTAGGTGCCAATAAGCAAGATCATTGATTTATCATTGTAGGCAATTGTGTTGCTTATTGGGTGGATGATTGGTTATGTGGCTCTACATCAGGTGTCCTGTGAACAGATGAACTATGCAGTCCAGTGCTTAAATGCACAGATATTTGACTAGAGCACTACACTGTTGGATTGTATGAAGAGGCAGCTAAAATATTTTTGGTTGTGAACACAGAGGAACTTCAGGTTTGGGATGATTCTATGCTCTTTCTTCTTTGAAAGAGTTCCTAGTTTCAGTCCTTGAGTGGTGGTATGAGAACATCAGGCCTCTCTTTCTATGGTTTGCAGATGGGCAATGTTGTTGCCACGACAAGGTGGTGGAAGGACCAATGAGTTCCTTGACGTTGACTTCTTTGCTTGGTTGTCATGGTAGATCCCAGTCATAGAGGATTACCCTTATGCTAGGATTGATTTCTTGAGAGATCCTAAGATACTGGTACCTCCTGGCAAGGAGCGAGGAGATATGGGTAAGTTTGCATCGTTTGTTTGTTTTTTGAAACATATGTAATTTTTGTGTTTTTTTTTTTATATATATCATTTTTTTATACCAAAGTATTTAATAGATATGTGTCTATTATGTGCAGATGTGGGACCAGTGCGACCTGTGGATTACGTGAGGAACATGCGTCATCCTCATCAAGGGGCCGCACCTGCCGCCGCAAGGGGACCATTAGTAGTAGGAGAGCTTCCATCCAGTGAGGCTGAGAGGGTTTTTAGACGAGTCGAGCAAAACTTTACCTCACTCACCAGCACAGTCCCTATGGCAGAGATTGAGGATCTACCACCATCTATGCAGCCTCATCTAGTGGGGGCACCACAGACATGGGTCCGACTATTTTAGCGTTTTGCAAACGTTGTTGATAATTACAAGAGGGCCCATAGGCCCTGACCTTAGTTAGTCTAGACTTTCACGTGCCAAGAGCACTACTTGTATATATGTTTTGAGGGCATAAGCCCCATGACACGTTACTAGTCATATTTTTGAGGTGCTTTCATCCACCTATGTACTCTGATGATTATGATATTATATATGGATTTTTATGTCTTTTTGTGTCTTATCGATCATATTTTCCTTTAAAAATGTATTTACATGTTTATGTGTAGGTCTTTTTATATGTGTGTGAGATGCCAATCTAAAATTTGATTAGCTAGAGTATCTGAAACTTGGTTTAATCTCCTAGGAACATGAAAATATGTAATATAATCAAAGTTTCGTTCTAAGAGGCGTACCCTAAGGAATCGTTGGTGTAAAGTCGAATCATGAACATGGTAGGCTCTATTTAACTGAGACACAACCTTTTGAGTGTCTAAATAGACCCGGAGATGAGATATACCAAATGACAAGGCGTCACGAAGAAACTCAATAACTACATTGTACTCAACAACATTGTTTGTGGTGTCACCTAAGCATATACCTTCGGAAGATAATAATTGGCCTCAAGGTGTAAAAAGTTACCCAAACTGTGGAGGAAAGCCTTCGAGTGTGTTGGCTAGCACCATCTGTGTACCCAATGAATACCTTTGATTCACTTGACATCTTCCAGACTGACAAAAGATAACATCAAAAATGACACATCCATAATACTAAAAGAAACTAGAAAGTAATAGTACAAAGACTATACATATGTTACAAAAAGTTACCCAAGGTAACCTACCTATGAGTAATACTTCTTGAGGTAGAGCCCATTTCTAGGCTCTGCCAAATCATTTCCCTTAAAGTCAACTAGATGATAAGCGCCCTTTTTTAGAACCTCTTGTATGATGAAGGGTCCCAACCACATGGGTTTGAATTTTCCTGCCCCTAGGGAGTCCTTATCTTGGTCATAGACTAGGACAAGGTCACCTTCAGAGAAAACTCGAGGATGAACAGACCGATCATACTGACACTTGACTTTATGTTTGTGAGCCTCGTTGGCCAAGGCCGTATGACGACGCTGCTCATTGAGTCGCTCAAGGTATAATAACCATTATTCAAGTGGAGAAGTGTTTGGAAATAAATGTACTGCCAATTTTAGGGACGGGATCTGACATTCGATAGGCAAGACTGCTTCCAGCCTGTAAACGATTTGAAAAGGTGAGAAACTGGTTGCAGTCTTAACAGACGTTCGGTAAGCCCATAATGCCAAGTATAACATCAAATTCCAATTTGACTTGGCTGAGTTGATCGTTCGTTGTAGGATGGTATTTAGAGATTTATTTACAACTTCCACCTAACCATTTGCTTGGGGATAGTAGGGTGACGAATGTTCTTTCCGAAATCCAAGATTTGATGTTAACTCGGTCATCATCTGGTTCTAAAAGTGAATGCCATGGTCAGTGACAATCTCTCTCAGGATGTCGAACCTTGCTATTATCTGGTTGAATAAAAAGAGAGTTGCAGTCTCCCCATCATCTTTGAACATTGGCATAGATTCGACCCACTTCATGAAGTAGTCTATGGCTATAATGATATAACAGTGTCCCCTAGCTAAAGGAGGGTTGCATGTAGTGTAATCAATCCCCCACTTGGTGAAGGGACCAACTGTGATGATAGGAAACATGGGAGTGGGATGTGCCCTCATCTTCTGAGAAAATATCTGACACGGGTGCACTTCTTGACCGATTTGATACAATCTTTGATTAGTGTCGGCCAGAAGTAACCTGCTCATAAAATATTTTGGGTTGTTGCCAACCCAGACAAATGACCACCACATGCTCCGGTATGGCAATCGTTAAGCATGATAACTACTTCTTTGTGAGTGAGGCATTGGTGCAGGATGCATTCTACACCTCTCTGATACAACGTATCATCAAGTATAAGATAATTCTTAGCCTGATGGCATATATGGCGACGCTCATCACGAGAAGCATAGGTGGGGTGCTTCAAAGTCTGGAGATAGACAAGTATATCTTCGTACCAAGGATCCAAAGATGCGATCAAAAACATATCTCCTCTGATAGGTGACTCTTCGGCCATAACATCACTTGACTCAACCGGAAGTTCTAAAATAAGTTCTGCGAAGACCAATGACTTTTTGGATTTCGCTGAAACGAAATCTAAGTCGAATTCCTGGAGGAAAACTATCCATCTACTGATCTTTTCACCTATTACCTATTGTGTCAACACATATTGAAACGGATTCACAATGACAATGACGGTGGTCTTGCGAAACAGAACATAATGACGGAACCGTTGAACAGCATGGACTGTTGCCAACACAAGTTTTTCGATATGAGAATAATTGAGTTACGGTCCGACTAGGCCTTAGCTCAAGTAATAGATCACATATTCTGAGAACAAATCATCTTCCTAAACTAAGACCATGCCGATGGTTGAATTTGCTGCAGCCAGGTATAATAAGAAATATTTGTTATAGTTAGGTGGCTGAAGCAGAGGGGCAGTTGTGAGGGCATGTTTCAACGCTTCGAAAGAGCGTTGAGCGGCATCGTCCCAATAAAAAGGAATGTCTTTCTTTAGTAAGCGCATATAGCCCTTTGTGATATCAGCATAGTTGGCGATAAAACACCTTAAAAAATTTGCCTTGCCCTGTAGACTCTGAAGTTGAAGGATTGTGTGTGGGGGAGGCAATTGAATTATTGCCTCAACCTTGAGAGGATTGACCATAATCCCTATTTTTGACACTATGAAACCTAACAAACGTCTTGATGTTACGCAAAAGCTGCACTTTTTTGGATTCAAGTGAATCCGGAAGTAGCGACATCGCTCAAAGATAAGTCGGAGGTGTGTGGGATGATCTGTTCTCTTGCAAGATCAAGATGCTAAATCATCTAAATTGGCCTCGACTATATGCTTGAGATCATGGAAAGAAAAATACATGGCTCGTTGAAAAGTTGTTCCAACATTTTTGAGACCAAAGGGCATCTTACGATACATGAATGTACCCCATGGACAAATGAATGTTGCTTTGTGTTGGTCTTCAGGTTTGATTTGTATTTGATTATACCCCGAAAAACCATCCATGAAAGAGAAGGCCTCGCAATGGGCACATTCATCAATTATCTGGTCGATGAATGGTGTGGAAAAATTATCTTTTGGACATGCCTTGTTCAAATCATGGAAGTCCATACATACATGAATCGTGCCCTATTTTTTATTGACCAGCATAGGATTTGACACCCATTAGGTGAAATGGATAGGATAGATAAAACTGTCTTTTAGAAGTTTCTCAACTTCAACCTTAATGGTTGTTGCTTTCCTGGGATTAACTAGATGAATCTTCTGCCTAACATGCTTGGCATCTGGATAAGTTTTGATTTCATGTTCGACTATTTTTGGATCAATGCCTGACATTTCCTCGTAAGACCAGGAAAAAACGTCGCGGAATTATTTAAATAGATCTGTGTATATTTGAATCTCTCCAGGAGAACAGTCAGCTCCGACAAAAACATTCTCCACGATGTCAGGGGTTATGGAGATATTAATCAGTATGGTTTCAGCAATAGTTGGCATATTACCCTCGGCATAAACCTCATGTGTAGCTAAGGGATTAATAGGACAAGACCTATCTCCATTCATAGTCAAGGTGAATTCTCCGACTTCGATTATGCTTAACTCTGGGAGGAAGTATGATCTGTGATGGAGATCATCCCAGGGTTTGTCCAGAATAGTAATTGCTTCAATTATTGCTTCGTCAGAGGGCAAGACTAGGTCTAACGAATCGGTATCAGCGAGAGAGCCTTGAGCCCAAATAGGCTCTAGAATCAGATCTAACTCTTGTGCAGGAGTTGGATCTGTGTCGGTCAAATCTTGCTAGACTAAAGAGTACGCTACTTCAACTATGGACAAGGGCATGGACATGCCAACGTGCCCTGTCCCTTCCATCATGGTTGATGGGGAAGGAAGTATCCACAGATCATTGAAGTAAGTCATGTGAAACGACGAAACTTGGAAAATCTCAACCTTATGGTGGTCGGATATGAACTTGACATCACCTTGAGGGGGTGGGTAATCGAAGGTACCCATCAAAGATGGGCACAAACCAACCCCTACATTGACTACGCCCGGTTGGGGATAATCTATCATCGGGACCGTGGATACCCCCAATGAAGGGTCAGGTCTGGAGAAAGACAATTGATCAATGGTCACAATCTGGTCCTCATGTGGAAACAAAAAGACCTGGAAAATTGTAGAACCACTACTTGCATGGCATAAGTCCAACTCCTTCCTAACAAGAGATTGTAGTCAAGGGATGCATCGAGTACTTCTACTTCAACGCACATGGTCTTCCCTCCTAACTACATAGGGAAAGAGGGAATGATACCATGTGGTCAGAATGAACGATCCTCGAAATAAGTGAGAAGAGTAGGTGACGGAGACAAAATGGGCTGGCCAATGGCCTTCCAACATGCCAATGACATAACACATGTCGAGGCGCCCTCATCAACCACCGTGCGTAAAATGTTTCGAGTAAAAGTTTTCATGGGGTGAGCCACTACTATCTGAAATGCTGCGTGGTAAGGTAGATGAGGTTTTAAGTCGGTTGTATCCAGCATGATTGTACCCGGATTACAAGTCTCAGTAGATCCTAAAGTGGCTAACAAAGCTTTTCTTATGGGAAGGGAAGCTTTGGGGGACCTCCAAAGTGGACATCGCACAAGGGGTTTGGCACAAATCCTCCACTACAAAATAGTTCTGGGTGGCCCTTGCATTTGGGTTGTGAGAATGTTTCTTGAACATGCCTTTTGGGATGTGTTTCATTGTTTCGCCCAAAGTCTTCTCGATCTGGAGAGGAAGAGATGGGATTTTGGCTTCTTTACCCTTCTCAGAAGTGCTTGGTTTACTGTAGTCATGTGCTCTAGTCGATATAAAATCATCACCCTTCATCATATACACATTCATGGAAGCGGGTGTTGGTCCCCGGTTTTGACCATGTTCTTTGCCCATACTACATACCATTGACCTCCAATTATATGCCAGTACCACCCTTTTTGACCTCCTTTTGATATAATCAACAGCCCTT
>JZKD02S2039578.1:238148-256113 GCA_000966675.3 Picea glauca | reverse complement strand
CGAATAAAAGACTAGACGCTTGCCTGCACATACTGTGTATCAGCTCGAAGTATACTAGCCCTGGTTTGACAATTTAGTGATTCAGGACACTTAAAAGCTACAATTTAGCAGCCTGGCAGCGGGATTGTTCGAAGACGGAGAGGGTCCTTGACTACCCCCTTATGCACTTGTAGAGGCTTGGGTTAGGTTTTGCCCTTGTTGAAATGGATTGGTTAACACAGCAGGTTGTTGTTGTGTCACAAACTTTTGGGCCTCTGCAAGCCGATGGAATTGGTGGGTTGGGTGGTCTTCTACGCATAGGTTTCACGGATACCTCACCTTCCATTTCTCAGTGTTTCCCCCACTAACATTATTAGTGGGTTTCTTATCCCCCTTACCCTTCTTTTGTTTTTTTTTCTTTCCGTCAGGCTATTGGGTGGCCTTTGGATTTGTCGATTGCACTATGTGTACATACGACGTTTGGGTAGGGGGAGTAGCCAAAATAGTAGTTTGGTTGGCCGATGTGTGTTGTATAGACAATTGTTGTAATTGCTTTGTCAGTTGCTCAGCGGGCTTTGTTTGTGCTGAACCAACAATACCATCGGCATGTGGTCCAACTCTCTGTCTGGTTTTATCAAGTATTGAGTGTGGTGCATCTGGCAAAATCTCATATAATAAACCAAACTGAGAGTATATTATCTCAAGTCATTGAGCTCTCATGATGGCATCTTCTTCAGAAAACACTCCCGATGTTGCGATGTCTTTGGATAACTGTGGGACCAAGGACTTAAGGAACCACACGAGTAGGAATGCTAGTGGGACTATCACCTTAACTAAACTCTTTTGGCGTCTCCATTCTTGAATGTGATCAGAGATATGGTCTACTTTTGTCTATGTGAAATTGGCCAGCAATTCTATGCCAACGACATATCTCACATCTAATTGGAAATGGTTTAGGAAAGCCATTTCCAATTCGTCGAAGGAAGAGTATCTTGAGCAGTCAAGCTCAATGTACCATTTCATGACACTCCTAATGAGAGTACGTTGAAACAATCGCAACTGCACGAATTCATCTTTCAACGAGTTAGACGAGAACCAAAGATGGAAGGTGGTCACATGATCTCCCAGATCTTTGTTAGACTTGGCTTTGAACTTTGGTATGTCTGAAGGAAAATTTGTCGGCATAGGGGGCCAATGTGGATGGTGACAGATAGGGTCATTCATTCTCAAGTTTGGAAAATACAAGGTTGCTAGGAAAGTTAGTTTGGGTTCTTGGTGATAACCATGGAAAAAGGGACCTGGAGTTTGACTAGCACCAGGTTGCTAGGAAAAGTTCGGCTGCAGGCCTGGGTTCTGGTAAAAACCATAGCCATGACCAGCGTACAAATTCTGCGTGTGAGGAGACATCATCGGCTGATTCCCAAAATAGGACATAGATGGTTGGGCATGCATTACATTCAGAGGACTTTGGGAAGGGTTGCCCCATGCCGATACCATGGGCATATGCATAGTACCTTGTTTGGGGTTCCATTGGTTGTGAAAAGAATTTCCCCAGATCGACATTCCTGATGAGGGAATTGATCCCTGCCAAGAATTCCAAGGTCCTGATGCAGAAGAAATTCCTGGGTTTACCCCTTGTGTAGGAATAGTACCCTGCATAGGAATAGGTTGTCCATAACCGGGGTTACCCCTAGTCAGGAAAGCAACTGACGAGAAAGAATTGTTACCAAATGCACCGAACAAAGAAAAAGGTGTCGAACCTACCAGCATATTATGAGCGGGTGGTCCTTGACTTCCTGCTCCAAATAAACTATGGTATGTGGGTGGCCCGACAGATTGTTGGTGGGTGCCACCGAGCGAAGGGGACGAAGGAGGTATATGACCTCTCTCGTAAGGAAAAGCGTTAAAAGGAGATGAAGTGCCCCCCATGTGGCCTTGTAGAGGAGTGTTATAGATCCCTGCTAAATGGAGTAGGAAAGTACAGGACTTGTACCTGAGCTAGGCATCTCGTATGAGAATGGAAGGCTTGTCGCACTCGGTGTGTAAGGGGTTGTGGTTGTCACCATAGATGGGATTGGACCATTGTTCGAGGTAGAGGCGGTCGAGACCATGGTGGCTCAGACCAGTGATGGTGGGTTAGGAGGTGGAAAATCCCCTGTGGTGACAACCATAGTGGGAATTGAAGAATTCCCAGAAGAAGTGACAACATGTGTTTCCATTGCTGCGTGCGACACTGTTTGGCACTTGTAAGGGTGAATTGGTATGATGATGGGTGTTGAAATATCAGTGGTTGGAGTTTCAGATGGACCAAGAGCTTTCACTCCAAAGTCTAAAATGGTCGTTTCCTCCGGATGTTGGTCGGGTACAATTTCTTGTGACCCGGTCGCTTCAAAAGACCCTTGTTGGTCTAGCTTTTTCCTTAGTGGTGGCGGAGGTGACTCCAGTGTAACCGGTGATAGGCCTAGAAGCCTTTGTGACTGACGGAGCTCGTGATCCTCCACTGTGTGAGAATATCAAAGACACACTAGGGTTTTCTATTCGTTCAAAAAACAACACACACTAAAAAGGTCCCTCCAAGATAAAACAAGCAAACACTAAACTAGTTGGAAGAACAGTTACAACAACCAACACTAGAGAAACTTACCGATGAAAGATCTACTCGAACATGGAATCACCCTCCAGGTATACTCTGCAAAGTGTGGCTTGATGTCTATCCTAGGTACCGTGGTATACCCCCGCAATCACCTGTGTATGTCTCTAAAAATATAGGCAACTAGGTTGCTAGCACGCAAATACACACCAGGCAGGTACATTCGAAAGTCGGGTAGACCACAATGAGTAGGGTATCGACCCTGAAACCTGTCAAGGGTATCAAAGGAAAGTGTTCTGGAAGACAACTGAGGACATTGAATGGATTTGAGATCCACAAAGCTCCATGGCAAATGCAATCGACGGAATCCTAAGACAAGCCCTCTATATGTGTTCTCCACTAGGATTGGTCCAGCTTTGGAGGGGTTACCTCTGCTACCTTTCCACACGTGACCTCGTGTTTAGCCCCTATGTTAGAGGGGGGTCTCGGATAACTTTCACGATATTGGACTTTGACTCTCCCTAACTCAAACTCCAATGTTTGATTTAATGGCCTTGAAGAGTTTCCTCTCCAATCTAATTCAAGGCCCTAACCCTAAACTAGTTGGTTGACCCTATAAACATAAAAAGTCTAATGAATTTTATTTTTACCGTTAATTTTTATGGATTTTCTTAAGTCAAAGGTTATGAAAGTGAAACTAGTGATGTTTGAAAGACGAAAGCAAAATAAACAGAAAGCTGGAAACCAAATAACTTCACTTGACTCAAATCTTAAACAACTTTTCAAACTATAAATTTTCTAAGATCTCTGAACAGCAAAATCAAAGCAGAATTTCACTTGACTACGAGCTACTTATAATCTAAGTAAACTGTCAAGAACTTGTGAAAGCAAAGACTTTTCCCTGGTTACTAATGAGAAACAACACTATTTAACCAAACAAAGAAAAAAATGTTTATTTTTTTATTTGAATGCTCACAAAGCAAAAAGGAAAAATATCAACAAGTAAAAACCAAGAAAACCTCTAGCCTAAGCGTAGATTGCAAAGAGTCACTTTAAAAATCACACACAAGCAAATTAAAATTGGACTCTCACACTTGTCTAAAAACCCTATCAAAAGAAAATTTTGAGGAAAACTTCTTAATGAAAAATAAAGCTATTGTTGTGATCAAACCTAAGTTACTAACCGCTATGATAGAGACCTCTATAACTCTTGTCAAAGGAAAGGATGGTTTCCTTACCTTCAACAAAAATTTTCTCCACAAGCACAATGTTGATAGTTCAATAGCAAGCGTGTGCACGCAAGCTGTGTAAAGTTAGAGCGCATGTACACGCGTGCTGGCCTTATACAGGCCACGTGTATCTCTGAAACTCTGAGACAAATGAAAGGCCAAGCAATCCAACTCAGGCAGAGACTAGTAGTACTAAGAACTAGGATCTCTTGAAGACTCAGACACTTATTTTAACAGAAAAAAGAAAACAATTCAAGGAAAAATTCATAGAACAAACCAATCTGAGGTGAAACCTAAGCTATAGACTACAAACAACAAAGACTAGAAAGAGTTCAAGAAAACCCCTGAGAAAGACTATTTCTGACAAGGGAGAGGATGATTGCCTCTCTAAAAGAAATTTTTTGGAATCATACATGCAACTGACACTTCTTCAGCTAGCATGTACACATAAACTGTGAGAAGGTAGGGCACGGGTACATGTGTGCAGACCTTATATAGGCCATGTGTACCTCTGTGGGTCTCGGAAAAAAAAAATACAGTCAAGAAAAGAAACAGAGATAACTGGTATGGAAGACCAGAATCTCTCTTAGCTCAGACTTTTGCAGAAACTTTAAAAACAAGGAATGAAACTAGCTTTTAAAAATACCCAAGAAAAATATTCCTAGAAATCCTAGAGGTCCCCAGTATGGTCGCCAATTCTATTGTGGGTGAGAATTCCCTCCTATGGACTAGCACTAAGGGTTTTATCATGCATGCAGAAATGACCTAAAGATTCTTACTTTTTACCATCATCCCATGCCTAGACCCCCATTACTCATATGTAAATACAAGGCTCAAGAGATTAAGTTGACGTACCTTATTCTTCGTGTTTGTTGTCGATCCCTTTTCGCACTTGGTCATTCTTTTACTGCAACTCTCCTCCCAATGTTGACCTGCATTCACTAAAGAAAAACAAATAACTCCACATGCATTTGATCTATGAACTAATGGGTTAGAGATTTAATCAATCATACAATCAATATTCCAATAATGACAATCTGAAATGGTGGGACGAGAAAATAAATTCTTTTATTAACTTCACAATGATACCTTACAATGATAAAGTCGGCTACTACTCCTCGATCTTGGTCCTGGGATCTTCTTCCACTCTCTTCCAACTTATTTTCTCTATACTTCTCTTTTCACAAGGATGGATAAAGGTTGGGACAAATTGAATGCTCAATCGAGTATAGTTTCTTTACTATGATTCTCCTCCTTTCAAATGGGACCCCTAACCCTTCTTTTATAGGCTAGAAGAGGCTAGGTATTTGGTCGAGTGACCGACCATGCATGGCCGAAAGGTTTAGTTAACTTACCCAAATATGTGTGTTTCATCAGCAACTTTCTTTTTTTTGTGCTTTTGTAGGTACACATGGGTTGTCTTGGGTCAGCTAGCGTGTACATGCGTGCAGTAATGGAGCAGGGCATGTGTGCCTTTATAAAAGGGGTTTTTAAGAAGAGTTGTTCAGTAGTGTTTTGGCAGAGAAGGAATCTGAGATGGCTTGATGCCAGGTAAGCATGTCTGGTGTAAATTAGGGTTATAATAGTGTGGGACCTAATTGACAATTTCTTCTTATCTTTCAACTTTTTATTTATTCCAAGAAAGGAGAATACTATGGATGATTCTTTGGTTGTCTCAGTGGGCCATTTCAAAACCCCACTGCCACTTAAGCTCAAGTATGATGTTGAGGTGAGATATAGGCCCTCTGTACCTGACAATATCAAGCATTGGAAGGTGTTTGAGGATGATCTTGAGCTCAAAAAAGTTCTTGAGTCTATTGATGAGTTCTATGCATTACACATTGATCAGGATCATGATTTCGAAGGTGACCCTCACGCTTATGTGTTTTTAAATAAAATTGTCAATCACCATATTGTTCAATTACCTGGAAACCACACTCCAAAGGGACTAGTTCCTTTAGAAAGATTGTTCGATGGGAACGATGTGGCACTAAAGTTTAAAGGCCCAACTAAGGATGTTGATGTAGCTAAGTGTAATATTGGTACAGAGGAGGATCCAAAGTTTGTCAAGTTGTCAAGCATACTGTCAAGGGAGCAGAGAGCCGAGTATGTTGAGCTATTAAAGGAATTTTCTAATGTGTTTTCTTGGACCTATGAAGACCTTAGAACATACGACCCAATCATCATTGAGCATAATATCCCATTGAATGAGGAGGCCAAACCATTTAGGCAGAAATTAAGACCCATAAATCCTATGTCACTGCCTATTATGGAAAGGGAGGTAAAGAAGTTGTTGGACGCCCAAATCATTGTCCCTTTGAGATATTCTGAATGGGTGGCCAACTTGGTTCCAGTAAGGAAAAAGAACAGAGAAATCAAAATCTGTTTTGATTTCAGGAACCTGAACAGAATCTCTAAGAAGGACAATTGCCCTTTGCCAAATATGGAACACATATTGCAGAGGGTGACAAGTGCATCCAGAATCTTCATGATTGATGGATTTTTTGGCTACAATCAGATCTTTGTCCTACCTAAAGACAGAGAAAAAACAACCTTCACCACTCCTTGGGGCACATTCATGTATGCCAAAATTCCCTTCGGATTGATGAATGTAGGAACAACCTTCCAAAGAGCCATGGACATCGCCTTCATTGGATAAAGAGATAAATTTGTGGTCATCTATTTGGATGACATAACAGTCTTCTCCAAATCTGATAAAGAACATTGTTAACATCTGAGAAAGGTCTTCTCGAAATGCAGAAGGTTTGGTCTTTCCATAAATCCCAAGAAGTCTTTATTTTCCATGCAGGAAGGAAAATTTGTGGGACACATTGTATCAGCTAAGGGGGTCAGGATTGATTCAAATAGGGTAGAAGTTATTCAAGCCTTATCACTTCCCATATCCAAGAAATAAGTTCATTCCTTCCTGGGCAAAATCAATTTTTTGAGAAGGTTTGTTTCAAATTTTGTTGAATTGGTGAAGCATATCATAGCCATGCTCAGGAAGGGGAATGAAGTAAAATGGACTGTTGATTCCAGAGAATCCCTCAACAAAATCAAGAAGCAACTGACTGAAGCACCTATGCTAATCAGTCCTAATTATTCCAAAGATTTTCTAGTTTTTTCCTTTTCTTCATTCGACACGATTGTCGTTGTTTTACTACAAAAGAATGATGCAGGGCTAGAGCAGACTATTTCTTTTTTCAGCAGAGCACTAAGAGATGCAGAAGTCAGATATGACATCATGGAGAAATAGGCCTATGCTTTGGTGAAATCCCTTAAGGCTTTCAGAGTCTATGTTCTACATTCGAAGATCATTGCATATGTTCCTTCGACTGCTATGAAGGACATCCTCATCCATCTTGATGGGAGGAGAAGCAAGTGGATTGCCAGAATCCTTGAATTTGACCTGGAAATAAAACCCACCAAGCTAGTTAAGGGCCAAGGTTTATCCAAGCTACTGGTTTAATCTAATTGTAAATATTTGGAGGTTAACTTCATCAACACTTGCTCAGAAAATCAGTAGGCTAAAGTGTATGATAAAATCCCTCAGGATGGCCCCCCATTGGCAGAATGCGCTTGGTACAAAGATATTATATATTTTCTGCAAATATTGTGACCTCCATATGGAATGGTCAAAAGAAAAACAAGAGCTTTAAAGATCAAAGCAATTAGATATTTCCTTATTGACCAGGTTTTGTATTGGAAAGACCCTATAGGAGTGATTTTGAGATGTTTAGACCCACAGGAGGCCCATAATATTATGTTTGATTTTCATGACAGCCTATGTGGGAGACATCACTTCTAGAGGACCACAGCCTATGAAATTCTCAGGGTTGGGTACTTCTAGCCTACTCTGTTCACTGATGTCTGTGCAAAAATCAGGGTTTGCATCAAATGTCAAAAATTATGTGGGAAGCAACAACTCAAGTCTCTGCCATTGAAGCCTGTAGCAGCTTCAATACCCTTTAAATAGTGGGGCCTGGGCTTTATTGGGGAGATTCATCCTCCTTCAATTGGTCAGCATAGATGGATCTTGACTGCCACCGATTACTTCACCAAATGGATAGAAGCTATCCCCACAAGGAGTGCTTCTCACAAAGTAATCATTGGTTTTCTTGAGGATATTATAACAAAGTTTGGTTTTCTGAAAAGAATCATCACTGATAATGCTGCATCCTTCAAGGTTGAACCATTGATCAAGTTTTGTGAGCAGTTCGGATTTTCATTGATCCACTCTACCCCTTACTATCCACAAGGCAATGGATTAGTAGAGTCCTCTAACAAAAGCCTAATAAATATCATCAAAAGACTGTTAGAAGACAACAAGAAAGCATGGGATTCAAAGCTAAAATTTTCTCTGTGGGCTGACAGGGTGACAACAAAGAGATCCCTGAGCATCTCCCAAAGTGAGAAATCCCAAAATTTCATGTGGGTTAAGCATGAGGTTGTGGCTCGAGGTCACGTGGGGTGATGAAAAGGAGTTGTGCAAAATATCAAAGCGCCCGAGTTGGTCACAGAGAAAGATCTATGACCTCAAGGCACCATAATTTATTCGAAGGAGTCGTGAGCTCACCTGGAACATTCATGGGTGTCAAGCCTCACCCTAATCCTGATGAAATTAGTTAATGAAAATGGGGAAGGTGGTTGAAACCTCATTTCACCACATAAATGGAAAGCATTGAAAAACTGGTCGTGGAGGCCAAACTGTCAGCCGAAAGTTCCCCTTTCATGGATTTTCTTGTAAATCCCATACTGATCTGATCTTGCATCTGACAAAAAAATGCAAGTGCAATCTAACAGAGGAAGATGCAGATGCCAAGCCTTGAATGCAATGACCAGGATGTGCTTATGAAGGGAGCTAGTAGTTCTAATTATAAATAGTTAGTTTTGATATTTTGTTAGGGTCGATGGTAGAGCAATGCTCCTGTATTGTAAAGTTTTAATGAACACTCTAGTTCTCTGGTTATGTATACACATTTGATTCTTCTTTTTTAATGATAGTCATCTTTCTTACTCCATCTTATTTCCCTCTGATATTGAAAGAGTTTATAAGTGACTAATTCACGTGAATTATTGTGACTGTATTATGATGAATACTTGATTATAATGCTATTATATTTTCTTTCAGTTTCTTTGAGAGTTGAATTCAAGAAGATCTTGTCTTTATGTCTTTCCTCCTCGACTGCTGGAAGATCTGATGTTTGTGGCAGACCTTTACATTTTCCCACTAAATTCTTCCTCCTACTCACCTTTACTACAACCTACTGACTGAAGTTAGACCAATACCTCACCTGTTTATGTGTTCCAATCCATTTTCTTGTGTTAAAACGTTATCATCTTGATTCTACACCCATTTGACCTCTTAAAAAATCTAACCCATGACATACAATTTTGATGGGTACTGGGCTTACCTCCGATGCAATCTGGAGGTGACTTCTAGTGCTAACAGGTTACACCACTACAACCTGTGTACATCGGGATTTGTGCCCAAAATTGAAAAATGGTGTCAGGTTTCCATGTCACATCACGAGATCCATAATCCTTGACCTTCCATATACTGGAAAAGTTTTGAATCGACCCTTCAATTCCACTTGAAGGCTATAAATGGGCCAAATCCTAGCTATGGAAAAAGAGGAGAAAAATTCAACTTTAAGAGCAAAGTTACTCTGGAGAAATTATTCACTTCATATTGAGTTTGCATCCCTTTATCCTTTTAAGTCTGAACACATTTTTCAACCCCCAATATCTTCCCTACATGATTGAGGACCCTATTGTCTCTCTTATATGAGCTTTCCTTTGGTGGAGGATTGAAGTGGTGGAGGCCTAGCTGGAAGGGATTCAGTTTCTCAGTTATGAACCGTGCCGACACAGAAGTTTGTAATTCATTCACTTCTGTTGATTACATTTTAATAGAAATACTCTTTTCTCGTCCAATTAATATCTTGTAAATATTTGAATAGTTATTCCATGGGCATATTTGTTATGAATGTTTATGGACTATGCTATTGAATGTGATAACATTATATATTATCACCATATTCTTGCATTTCTTGGTTGTTGAGGACAAGTTGCAGGTGTATTTCTCTGAGTCAAGTGCTCTTGATATATTCCACATTTTATCTCTTATTGTGCATGAGAATGTATGTGTGTCTTTATTTGTTTTTGAGAATGAGACAATGGTTTTCCAATTGAGGAATGATAATTGTAGGGATCCAATAAGTAAATGAACTGACATACCTTTCAAGACATTCATTGTATTCATTGTTGATGAAAAACATGGGATTGAAGGTGGACTCCAGAGAAAACAAAAATTGAGGGTGGTTGATGATATCAATAGTGAAACAGTAGGACGATTCACCGTGGTGGTGATGTTGGCATATTCCAATGATGAATTTGGTATACATGTTTTCATTATGATTTGATCATTATTGTGTTTTTAATCATATTTGATAAACAAGTGCATTTTCGGTGGAATCCGACACCCCTCATTTGGTGAGTTTGCATAGTAGAGTATGGTTTTTAAAGGGTGGAGTTGAAATAAACCCTATGAGGTCTAAGACATGGCTCAAATTGATGAAATATTAGATTTATTGAACACTCTAATAATCTCTTCTACGGAAAATATGGTCACAACTAACAAGGCAACTATGTGATATGTTCTAAATTGTTTGCAAGTTTCGTAAGACAAAGTAGGATTGCTTCAAAATCATACTTGGCTTCTTCATGATGAAATTAAATGAAATAATCTTCGACATTTTGAACTAGTCCTTGTTCAGAACAACCATATTTTCAAATAATATGATGATGTTGATTTAGACCAACAACTAGCGCAAGAGAAACTCAGTGAGATAGATTCATATTAAAGTATAGATGAAGTTAAACTTTCTCTTTCTAAGCCAATCATTAGACCTTGGGAATAAATAAAGAAAAACAAGTACAAAATGGGTATCATGTATGAAAATACAGTTACCGTTCATATTCCAAACTATACCAATCCAATCCATTTCCAAAGTGTTGGATTGTTTCAAGAAATTTCATATTCATCTACTCGAGTTCTAGAGAAAATTATGAAATCCTAACATTTTCATCAAGTTGACCACATGAAAGATTAGTGTTTGGATATTCATCCTTGTGAGAATTGTGGAAATCATAATCATCCTTCAAACAAATGTTTCAAATGAAAGAAATTTGCAAGAGTAAAGAATCACTATGGGTGGATCACTTCTTGGCAATGGTCATCAATATTCAAGAAGATATATTAGTCATACCGATGAATTCATTCTCGAGTATTGAAACATCTTGCAGTGTAAAAAAAAAATTCTTCTCACTTGTCTCTAACCAGGGAGAATAACATCAATGATTGACAGTCAAGATTCAAGTTTCAAAGTCCTATCAATTGAGCAGTAAAAAGCGAGCATTTAACAAGCAAGCGTGATTTACCACTGGATTGGTTTGTGGTTTTCCTTAAACCACCACTTAGCAAAAGACTTATAAGTTATTCTAGAAAATTGTTTGTGGTTTTCCTTAAACCTCCATTTAGTAAAAGACTTACAACTTCTTCTAGACAACAATTTATGGTCATCTCTAAACCAACATTCGAAATCACTTCCAATTAGCAGAAGACATCAACTTCCGACTTATAGATAACTTAGGAACTTTTCCAGGAACCAATGAGACTTAGAGTCAAAGTTCTAGGGTTTGTGGTCTACCTTAAATCACCACCACCATTTCGTAGAAGACATCAACTTATGTTATCCATTTAGTTTGTGGTTATCCCAAAACCACTAGATTCAAAAATAGCATTGTAGTTTCCTACTTCCATATTCTAGTTTTTCACTTCCAGATTTTAGTTCTCACCTTGGACTCACATACACCTCTTTAGATTAAGCGTGTGAATGTTGGAAATTTAATTTGTTATGGTAACTTACTTGACGGAACATGGAAAGACAAATGAATATGAATATTCATCGAGAGTCTAAGAGACCTCTTGGAAGAGTAAGAAAGACACTTATGTTATCAGAGTGTGCAGTGGAAGCAAGGTACAAGTACAAAGAATTAAAGGCAAAGTATAATAAAGGTTATTCACTTTTAAGAGCCAATGGAAAATATAGCATTCCATTGGGAGCATTTTAGTCTTGAGCAGAAAAACATGGATTCGCAAGAGATTACTAAATGAAGTGAACAAAAGAATTCAAAATTGAGAAAAGCCAATGGACAACTAGAACTAATGACAATAGATGTCATAATGTTAAGGGTTAAGCTGGTTGGAAAATATTACAGTGTTAGATGATAGTATGATATAGAGTAAAGCATCCTAAGGTTCTAGAATGTTCCAACAAGGTAAGGTTGGAACATGGTTGCATAAGTTGAGGCAGTGGCCAATAAGGCATATTGGTTGGAAATGTAGAGTGGCCAAGTGGGACTTGGATAGAAAATGTTCATATTAAGGATTAGTGGTGCACAAATGAGAAAAATGGCAGTGCATAGGGATGCAAGGATCTAGAAGGATTCAAGGACAACTACATGGATCACAAGAAGTTAAAAAAATTATGCACTAGAGTGCATAATGGAAGTGATGCACGATGTATACAATAAAAATAGAATGCATATGCATGAAGTAGGCATGATGAGATTGAATTCCTAATGCATAATGATGTTCATTTGTGCATGTGGACATGCCTGAACATGCTTGTGGCCACGATAATTGAATGAGACTAATGACGGATTGTGTATCCAAGAGTCGGGACAAATGTTTAAAGAATGGTTGAAGATGTTGATTTTGTTTCTAGTGCATATGAAATCCATCCATATGAAGACAAAGGAGGATGGTGGGGATGTTGATCAAGAGGTTGGAAAAGGGATCCTATGATCTTATACAAAACACCAGTTGATTAGGTAACATCAAGTAATGTAATAAATACCACACAGGTATGCATTTGGGTTGCTTATGATGCATAAATGTTCAATGGAATTGAGGTAAGAGTTTCCTCGATTAAATTTCAATATTTGAATTGATGTAAAGGCTAAGGGCATTGAGTATACAAATGTTGTTTAATTCTCATTTATGAGAAATTAAATTTCATGTCATGTTACATTGGTTATGAGATCATAACCAAGTCAAGTCAAGAGATATATTCATTCTATAAAAATGAATTTCAATAGAGATAGCCATGTCTGAGGCCATGTTGGGGTTGGATATGAAAGGGATATTTCACCCTACGAGTGCTTAATGGTCTTCCCTTTTATAACCAATGTTTGATCTCCAACCTCTTTGCTACAATGAGTAGCACTAACGGGTTGTAATTGTAGTGTTTTGTATAGGATGAAGAGGAAGGTATCCAAATGATAGAACAAGTAAATTGGGAAGATTTTGGATGATGTGTTGAGGCATTGGATAGACCTTCCAACTCACCATGGTGGAATACATGACATAGATATGTTGTATTCTAGAGTCAATGCAATGATGCATTATGTAGATGTGACCATGAGAATTGGCACATCAATTTATTTATTGATAAATTTTGATTTCATTGTGAAAATATTGGTGTGTTACATAATGCATATATAGGGAATGATAGTTTCATTTCATTTAATATGATTAATAGACAAAACTGATTTAATTGTTAGTATGTACAATTTTGAGATAACTTTGTGAAGCATTTTAAATGTGCATGGAAATTATAATGTGCATGAGATACTAACAATCTGTTTGGTTGATCAAAAGTTGAGAAAATTGCAAGAAGAATAGTTTGAAGTATGGAAATAGTGTAATCCCATAAGGAGTATTGTTTCCTACTGCTGCAAGAGCCAAATATTATGACAGGGGAATCTCATGCTTGGGAAATTCGATTTTCCTATATGAAATAGATTTGAATTAATAATTCAAATCATTATGATGATATCTAATGATGAATGCATGTGAGTGATACATATGAGACAATGGATATTGAAGCTAGAAAGCTTGGGAAGAAGGCTATTGTTATGACACTAGAACCCTATGATTTCCACATGTTACATATTTCTAATGGGAGTATGGTAGTAAGTTGGTGGTCTCCTTTCACAAGAAAACCTTGCAAAATGATGGGTCACCCGAGGGATTGTGTAGGAGAGAAGGAGATTCCTAAGCCTGGAGGGTGAGTATAGCAAGAAAAAGCCAACTTAAAAAAATAAAATAAAAAAAATGTATGACATGGTGGCTAGAATAATGAGGATGTGTCGGAAAAAGGACAGAATTCTTTCTTATGGCAATTTTTTGAAGCACATGACAACCATATAGATAATCATTTCTTATGATTACAAACTTACTCTTGAATAAGCATTGGATTGTGTAGTTGAGGACTCATGTGGAAAAGATAAATTTTATATGATAATGGATATAATGTGTATGTTTTCATGATGGTTGTATATAATAGCCTAAGAATGAAGACATGGAATATGTAAATTCCAATGGACTTGTTACAACTCAAAATAAGAAAATTGGGAGCTAGAAGATGTAATGCATGAGAAACATCTGCAACCATTTGAAGGTTTGGAGATTCCATTATCACAGATGGAGTTTATGGAGCCACAACTTTAATACTTCCTGCCTGACATTGTGTTGGATCCCTAGAGGGAAGTGGTATAGCTTGAGGGATTGTAGTGCAGAAAAAGGGGTACACTTCCTTGGGTTGTGCAGGTTGAGGGGAATGAGGGCCTATTGGTTGGAATTGAGGTGGGAATCAACAAATTAAGAAATATGTTGTGTTTGGATCCCTATTGTAAGTGGTACAGGTTGAGGGGAAACAAGATATTGTTGGTTTCAATTGATACAAGAGTTAGTGAACTATGAAATAATTATATATATATTTGGGCTAGAGTGCCTATGTATATATTTTTTGGGTTGATGTTATTGTGTATCCATGTTGATTAAATTCCAAAGATCCTATCATTGTAATTTGTATGTACACATGTATGGTGTTGTGTGTTGAGGGAAGTGCAAAAATAATGGAGAGGGGATCTAACATCCTCATTTTTAATCCCCCCAAATCATAATGTAATTGTGTAAATGAAAATTAGGTTGGTGAGCCAGTATGTTTGGCATGAATATCCTATATTGATTAAAATGGTTGAGGCTAAACTATGTATTATATAAATTAAAATAATTAATAAAAATAATAATTGTTGGCTATGTTACGAGAGGGACCATAATGTTTGGGGGATATGATTCCACAAGAGAGAGAGCTAAAGGTGGATCCTAGGGGAAGCCCATGTTATCTTCCTAAGTTGTTGTTTCATTGCCATCTAATATTTATGTGACTTCTTAGACACTCAATCATTGAATTCATGTAAGAGGTTTGGTGTGTGAGATCACCTCATAGAGCTATTGAGATCATGGGACAAGTGTGAGAGTCAAGTAATCCTTTTGTTGAAGAGTGAGAGTCAAGCGTGCATGGAAAAAGAAGGCAATTTGAATCGATATGATAGACAATTTTAACATGTTGGTTTTGGGTAGCAAGAGGGGAGAGGAGTGTTGGAAAAAGAACACCAACCACGATGTGATTGAAGGAACCCATTTTTGGGTTGTATTTATGCTGAAATTGTTGGTTGTGTTCCCGCGAAACATTTTTTTTGTGATGAAATAGCTCAAGAGCCTTGTGAAGGCTGCTATGAACACTCCTAGAGTATATGTGAGTTCCTGGAGTCCCTAGATATGATATTCCTATCCAACCAAGTGCACGGGAACCCTATAAGAGGGAAGTGGGAATGCTCGAGGGGTTGTGTTGCAGATAAGGGGGTTCCCATTCCTTAGGTTGTGTAGGTTGAGGGGAAGAGAGATGATGGATTGGAACTGTTGTTGGAGTAGAACCTGGTTTTTGGGTTGCTAAATGTGGAGAGTAGAAAACCAAGAGGACTAGACCTCCTTATGGACTCATAGTATAACATCCCCCATCCCAGGTAAGGAACATTATGTGTATAATACTCATAAAATAAAATTTTACAACCATCTAATTAATTTCCTATAGAGTTCAGCTATAGTTTACAACTAGATTCAACTATTGTTTGTTAACATTATTTAAATGCATCTACAACATTATAAATCAGACGTGAAATGTACCTAATCATCTCCATTACAGTAACACATAAATATGTTCTCATACTTAGAGTAAAACACAAGAATTAAACACTTAATGCAACAAAAATAAAATAAAACATTTATCTTTTAGAAACAATTGTGTAACCTACTTGGGATGAATGTTATACCCAACCATAGACTCTTTGTTCCAAATATCAATAGAAATTCACCCCTGATCTTAGGATAGTAATCCAAAAAAGAGTTTGGTCTCTCACTATCCACTCACAACACATTAGTATTATTTTACAACTATCTCAATTTTCCACAAGCTCTTTTCCTATCAACCGTCCCAACCAAAGTAATGTACCAATTCACTAATTATTGGAGTAGGAATTTTTGGGAGTAAGTGCAACAAGCGATGAAGAGTGGGACAAAGAGAACAATGTGCACCAGAAGAAAAACGAAGACTAGCACGAAAAAGGGTAAAGGAAGCAACGCGTGACAAGATTTGTGGAAATCCAACGCATATGTGGACAAACCTATCCATGTTTGGGTTAGGGTTTTAGAGTCAAATTGTAAGGGTTTTAAACCATTTTGTAGTATAAATAGAAGAAGTGTAAGGTATATTAAGGAATCTTGGAGAGTCATCATATATTTATCTTTTTGGTGTCCTTGTTGAGAGAGAGTATTATTTTGATAGAGTCTGTATTTTGATGAGAGCTGCAGAGCTCAGATGGATTTGATGTAACTGAGGGTCAAGTCACAAGATATGGAGCTTGGTGCGACATTGGTCCATCTCACTACACACTAATATTTTAGGATGTAATGCTCACATTTCCATTTTGATGAAGAAGAAGAAATAAAAAGATCTTTGTGGACGTAGTAAAACCCTATGTTGCAATGTGTCTGAATGCTTGTTATTTATGCAATTGTGGTTAATTTAATGGTTACATGAAGGAATGTTTTAAATTATAGTGTGCACTAGAGATATGTATGCAGAATGAATATTTTGAATGAATGAAATAGTATATTTGATGAATGGTATAATAGAATGCATGGTTAAGTAGAAATAGAAGTAAGAAGAACAACCCCAATTCCTTCCATGACTGCAGACACATGCATCCTACAGTCACCCATAAACCATCTCGAGTGAGACTGCATTGTGCACTCTATGCATGGTGTAGCCTTCTGGCTTACTAGAAGGGCCGATGGTGAAAAGGGTTTTTTTGGAGAACTAAGGTAGAACCTGGGTCAGCCCACACATCCAACAAATGGTTCTGTTGTTGTCTAGAAATCAGAAGAACAATCGGGGAGAGGTTTGGTGAAGAATATACAGTGGTAGAAAGGGATGTTCAAGCCATGAAATCCTATGAAGAAAGATATTGAAATTTGTTTGGAGACAAAGAAATTAGAGTTCGCGCAGAAAGATGATAAGGGTTACATGCATAGAAAGTGCCATTACCTGCAAAGGTATGTGTTTACTGATTTACACGAAGCATATTTCTTTTATTTTCCAAATTTATTACATGAGTGGATATTGAGGTTGAAGGATATCCATCCAACTAATCAAATCATGCCAATAGAGTGGACTGCTAAAAATATTGCACGACAAGAAAGGGTTAATAATAAATTCATGTGCGCAGTGGATTTCTGGTTAGATATAATTATTGTGGGGTTTATCATTGAGCTTGTAGTAGATACAACGAATTCATATACTGGTGCAGAGTAGGTTTCAACCAGGCAACCCAACATCCATTCCTAGTGACATATTGTGTGACTGGTCGTCCTCGTGGATTTGGCATTTTTTTTATGTTTTTCCTAGTTGCTCAAACTCAAATTCAAATCCCTCAAAGATATGCTATCGGGTGAAGGTGACCAGCGACAGCCTTGAAAACCCATGGATGCCTTTTAGAAGACATGCCAAGTATGGAAGAATTTGTATATTTGGAGGTTGTTCCAGTTGGTTTTGGTGCATCTTGCTTAAAGATTACATTTTTTTGTTTATATTTTAATTTGTAATAAATAAATAAAAATATATTATTTGTGCTAGGGCTTCTCCCTTTATTTATTTATTTACATATTATATATATTTTAATTTTTAATATATATATA
>JZKD02S2039578.1:217787-238001 GCA_000966675.3 Picea glauca | reverse complement strand
ATATATATATATATATATATATATTCATCATTTCTCATAGTCCCTAATTATACCATGGAATTTTTGTCATCTAACCCTTGTGTATATGTATTCTTTTTTTAATTTATTTGTCCTTTGCATGTAAGGGTTCTTTCTTACAATGAACAAGTTAAGTGGCTTGAACAAGAGGGATGAAGGTTGGAACAAATCATGAGTTTTTTTCTCCCTTTTCTTCTTGGGTTTCTCTAGTTACTTCCCTTAAGATTTTTGGGTCCTTTTTGGGTTATTTACGGTTATTTCCAAGGGTTTCATGGGTTATCTATGGGTTATTTATGGGTTATTTAAGGGTTTTAAATAAAGGGTTCCAGGGCTGCATCTCCATGGGTTCAGGGTTATGTTTTCCAGAGTTGTGGGTGGGTAAGCCCTAGGTTTCAGTTTTGAAACCAGGCTCTGATACCATATGTAACAACCCCCTTTGGTAAGGGATTCATGTTTATACCAATAAATTGTTAATCAATAAATATGTTGATCTTTATTTTTTTAGTAAATCAAATTTATGCTTTAGTTCTAGATGTGGGTGTGTAAATATACAGATATGTCTATATTTTACTCATAAAAATATAACAAAAATTAACATTTTACAATGAAGAATAGTAAAGAGTAGTAATAGTGAAATACCTCTTGAAGAAGGAGGTTGTCCTGCTACAACTACTCGCCTGAAACTGCCTAAAAAATTCCAGCCTGAAACTGTTTCCTCCAACCAGCTAGGAACATAGCATATCCAACTCCCTAGCTCCAAGAAATTGGATTTCTTGGCCCCTAATCCCAAAATGAGTCCACTAGCCCAAAACTCCTCCAGGATTTTCCACCAATTCTCCTTCTCAAATCTCCCTTCCTCCCCTCTGCCAAAGTCCCCTCCATCTAGCTACCCCCCCCCCCACCCCCCCCTTGATAAATTTTCCATCTGCCTTATCTTTATCATTAATTATTTGCCCTCCCTTCATAAAATAAAATAATAATAAAAATTATTGTTGCATTACTAAATTTAAAAGATAATAAAAAAGAATTCCATCAACTCAATCATTAATGGGTTATTTAAGGGTTGTAAATAAAGGGTTCAGTTAATCCCAAAAATTATATCTAATATGTTTCACTGCGGAAGACCCTCTATGCTTAAATAATAAGAGTGAAGGGAGCTCTGAATCGATAGTTCATAAGGCACAATACTTGCTAAGGTTTTGCAAATGGGGTAGCAAGCTAAGCGGGCTTGATTGTGGGAAAAACTCCACAATTAAGCGCGCCTGATCCAGAGGCGTCTTGGGATGGCTGACCACCTGGGATGTCCTAGTTACCGGGTTTAAGCCCTGGAAGTGATGATTGAGGCTATGTGATTCATTTCATTGCTTTCAATCCCACTTCTTCACCCCTGTGAGAATCACCCGATGCAATGAGTGCTAAGTGGACCATTCAAATCATGAGAATTGTTGGTTAGTTGTGACTAATACTCATGGATATGGTTCATAGATTAATGACTTACTCTACGCAATCAATCCCAAAAATTATATCTAATTGAATTAAATTAAACTAAATTAACCACAATAATTAAAATTAATTAAATGGGTGTTACAGATATGCCCATCTATGAGGATATATAATTTCATACTCAAACCCTTAATGGATAAGAATCATTAAAATATAAGCATCTCTTTAGAAAAAAAAATTAATTCATGCTCAACAGTTGGAAAATCAACTCATTTCACTTGATCCTATGAAATACTCACAAATTGAAGACTACATTTTCAAATTCAATATCTTGAGGATTCATCTTATAGATCGTGGAATCACTAATATTGTTGATCAAGAAATAATGGTTATACTTTCCAGGTTAAAATATCCTTTGGATATATTTGTATCTACGTTTTATTCCACTAGAGATGCATTAGGTGCAAATTATATCTTACCTTCCTTTGTGCAATTTTGTGAACAATTAATAATAGATCAATACAATATATTTCACATAGCTTAGGTGTGTTTTATATATGTTAAAAACATAAATCTTTGTTTGATCAAATCAAGAAGGGCACCAAAACCTTCAATAAGTAATCCCAAGAACCCAAACCACCTAAAACCACCAAGTCTCCTTCAATGATTCCTCCTCCATATTTCAACAAGGGAGCCAAATCTAAAGAGAAGAAACTACCTAAGACTTGTTTTCTTTGAGGAAAATATGGGCATATTGATACACATTATTGGAAGAATATTCAAGCATTGGAAATGACCATGATGAAGTTCAACATTCAACTAGATTCTTCCTCCTATTCTTCTTATAAACCTCATTATATTTCTTATTGTGGCGTGTACTCCTAATAATGAGTGGATTTTAGACTCAAGGTCCTCTCATCACATGTGAAATAATAGTAATTTATTTTCTAGTATTTATGATTGTACGATTCAACCTATTTTTGTCAATGATAGTTACCCTTTAGATGTTGTAGGAGAAGGAACTTAACATCTATATAATGGACAAATTAATAATGTCTAAATTTGAATTTACCAAATCACTCATTAAAGTGGTGGAAAAACTATACAGTTTTCCCCACATGTTGTAATTATAGGTCCAAAATATCCAACTCATTTAATTTCATTTGGATATGATAACAATTCTTCAAGATTGTAAAAGGTTGATAGCTTTGAACCCTCATCACTTACAACCATATTCATTGATTATTCTAATGACTTGAGCAAACTTTTGCGTAAGTGATTTGATCATTTAAACTATCACCACTTGTATCAACTCTCAAAGCACCAAATAGTGCATGATCTACCTCTTGTATCTTACAAATAACAGTGTGTGGCATGGTTGTGTCCTTGAAGACATCACAAAGATCCATTTCCATCTATCCAATGATCGCAAGCACAAGCACCATTAGAATTGGTTCATAATGAAATAAGTGGGTCATTCCCAACTCTCTCTTTTTCAAGTAAATGGTTCATTCTCACATTAATTGAGCATCACACTTAAAACACATGGGAAATTTATTTTATTAAACTAAAAAGTAAAGTTTTCAATATTTTTGTTGCCTTCATAACACTGATTGAAATCAATCTAGATATCTAATTAAGAGAATTTGCATTGATAATGGTGGGGGATATGTTAGTTAAAAATTCATTTATTTTTTCTCAACACATGGCATCCAAATGAAACATACTATTCCCTACACACCATAGTAGAATGGTGTAGATGAATGTAAAAATCATACATTTAAAAACATGGAAAATTGTATGGTTCAATTAAAAAGATTAGCCCCTTGGTCTTGTGCTTAAGGAATAAATTGTGCTAATTATATATTGAATTTTAATCCTACTAAGGTAGTAAAGGATGTAAGTGTATAAGAAGCTTGTTCTAAAATCAAGCCTAATGTAGGTTATTTAAAAGTGTTTGGTTGCAATTTTTGGGCCCATTTTCTAGATGAAAAGCATAAAGGAAAGGAATCTAAAAGTGATAAATGTATCTTTGTTGTCTATTTTGAAGATGTTAAATCCTATAGGATATTTGTACCTAAAACTTCAGAGGTTAACTTTTAAAATATGTTTGATTTGATAGACACTCCTTGGCTTGGATGCCTACATCTTCTCTGTTACCACTTTTCTCTTCTTATACTTATCTAGAATTTTTTTATCTTTTTTAGATGAAGTTCCTTCTACTTTATATGATGATCATTCAACAAAGCATATAAATCCTCCTTCTCCTAAACTTTAATTTGGTGATCTTGCACCTCTAGCTACTCTTCTTTCGAAATGGGTCTATAAAACCACGAAAGATAGAAATACTTTAGTTGGTGATCCAATTGATTCTCACAAGATTTTATCATGATTTCTCCTAGTTGGCTCAACTCTTATGGCCAAACACACCAAGACTAAATATCCTAATATTTAAAAAGTAGCAAGTGGTCTACTTGAATGGGAATAAGATGTGGAATAAGAAATGCACTCCTTATTGAAGAATGGAAGTTGGGATCAAGTTCCTTTCCCTGAAAGTTGCAATATTATTCATTGCAACTGGTCTTATAGAAATAAGATTTCATGAGATGGAATAATAGATAAATTCAAATCTCACATTTTTTTCAAATGTTTTTCCCAAGTTAAAGGTATTGATTATTCAAAAACTTTTTCCCTTGTTGCAAAGATGGATTCGAATTGGCTTGTTCTGTCACTTACTACTTTGCAAGGTTGGGAAGTAAATCAAATGGAAGTCAAAATTTCCTTTTTCCATAGGGAATTGAATGAGTAAATATACATGGAACAACCTACTAGATTTTCTCAATATTAATCCTCTCTTTTTTTTCATATCAAGAAGTCACTTATGGTCTCAAGCAATCTCCCTAAACTTGTTCTTAAAAGATGGAAAATTTTCTTCTTGGCTCTAGATTTTCTAGGTGTCAATCCAATCCTAATATCTACACTAAAAATGTAAATTTTGACCTCCTCGTCCTTTTTCTCCATGTTGATGACCTACTTATAATTGGGAATAATCACCACCAGGTCAATCATGTGAATTCTAGTCTTATGACCAAGTTTGAGATGCCTAACTTAAGCCTTCTTCATTACTTCCTTCATCTTCAAATACACCAATCTAAAAAGGATATATTGTTTCCCAACCTAAGTATGATGATCTTAATATTCTTCACAAGTTTTACATGGAAGGCTATGATTTCACCCGTTCTCCTTTTTATTCAAGTGTCAAACTTACTGCCAAGTGATCAACTCCCAAGGTTGATCCTACTTTGTGTAGACAATTGGTAGAAAGTTCTAATGTACCCAACCATCCTAGGGCCAGGCCTACTAACAAAAATCTCTCCCTCTACTCTGTTTTCAAACTCTGTATATATATATATATATATATATATATATATATTCATGCGAAATTAACAGTAAATCATACATGCAACAAACACATGCAATTCTCATAAATAACAAACATCCATTGAAACACATCATTTGATATTAACACAAAAATGATACTTATCTTATTGAAGTACACTGACTGCGTGCAGACCTTCCACTAACCTCCCAACCTTAGACCATGCTGGTTCAATCTATCAACAGTGGGTCACCCCCGAGATGGGACTAAACTCCATCCAGGGTAAAGGAAATCTTAGGCTAGGCTGAGACTACGGAAAGATGCAAAATGCAACATGAAGGATCCCTCCAAGGAGCCTATTTATGCCCACCGCTCACAGACTCTCATTCCCCACATGCATGTCCCACCCTGGGAATATACACATTCATTGTTCCATAGTCCATTGACTACTCCACTTCCCTTCCAAAGCTTCAGAAACAGGTCAAATCATGAATTCTCATAGCTCTGTATCTATTGTTGGACTCCCTCCAAGAGAAATCACTTCCCCAACAATCTCTCTAACTTGGAGAGAGTTTCTCACAGGCCTGACAACCTGCTTCTTCAATCCACGGGCATGACAACCCTCCTATTCAAAACCACAGGCATGACAACTTGCTTCTATTGTCTAGTTCCTAAGTCAAATGAGAAAGGGAGAAGACAACAATAGAACTCGGGTAAGGCAAGGTACAACTTAGAAAAATACTAGTGTATGTAAGTTACATAGGTTCACGATGGCAGAGGGTTTAACAATGGCGGGAAAATGGCGCAAGTTACAGAGGTTCATGATGGTAGAGGTTTCAATAATGGTGGAAAATAGTCGACTGCGTTCTTGCTCCGTGCATGAGTGAATGTGGAAAATTTTCCCAAAACAGATGAATTCTCCACATATATTTGCATGCATCCTGGATGACACATGGCTTTCCAGGAGCTCGCTTCCCCTCCACTTGGGATTCATTCCTCCTCCCAAAATAATTTAGGATAAAAGGTTATGTCCAAACCTTAGCCTTTTAGGAGTATATTATAATATTTCTTTGGAGGCAAGACCTCAAGATTAACCCCCATTTCCTAGCCTCTTAGCCCCTTCCCTTTCCCTTCCTAGTGGAGCTTAGTCCCCCATAACTCTTTCTTCGTGGTTGGTCTACACGCAGCGATGTATTTTTATTAATGATATTCATAATTACATATACAAAAATAGGCTCACTAGCCTTAGCATCTAGGCTCTACAACCTAATAAACACATAAGCCTCCCATCTTATAAACACATGGCTCACCAACCTATAAACATAATTACAATTCAGTAGGGGCTTGACCTTGGGGTATTACAATGAAGTATTTTATACTTAACCAATACTAAATCAAACATCTCATATACTATTGGATTAGTCTCTTACTTCATGCAATATCCTCATGAGAGTCGTCAGAAAGCAACAAAGCTCATCCTTCACTATAATCTGGGTACTTATAAGTTTGGCTCTTAGTCTACTAAAGGGGGCTCCTCTTCCTTGGTGAGATCTAAAAATTTAGATTGGATGGGTGATGTTGATGATCAAAAGTCTACTTAAGGTTACACTTTCGACCTTGGTTTAAATCTTGTCACTTGGTCTAGAAAAACACAACATTTTATTTCTCTTTCTTCTACAGAGACCGAGTACTGAGGTGCCAATAATGTCGATCAAGAATTTTTTAAAATTCACTAATTTCTCATAGAATTTGGTTTTCCCCGAGATCTACCTAGAACTCTTTTGTGTGATAGATAGTGTTCCATCCACATTGCATGAAATCTATTTGAGCACCAACACACAAAAAACATTGAGGAATATATGCACTACATATGGAAACTCACTCATTATTAGGTTCTATTATCCAGTTCCTAAGTCAAACGAGAAAGGGAAAAGGAAACAATAGAATTCAGGTAAGGCAGAGTATGTCTCATCAAAATATCAGTGCGTGCAAGTTACAGAGGTTCACAATGGAATAGGATTCAACAATGGCATAAAAATGGTGCAAGTTACAAAGGTTCGCGATGGCAAAGGGTTCAACAATGGCAGAAAATGGATGACTGCGTCCATTTTCCATGCGTGAGTGAATGGGGCAAAGATTCCCAAAACAGATGAATTCTCCACATATATTTGCATGTGTCATGGATGACACATGTCTCTCCACGAGTTCACTTCCCCTCCACTTGGGATTCATTCCTCCTCCCAAAAGAACTTAGGATAAAAGTTTATGTCCAAACCTTATCCTTTTAGGAGTATATTATAATATTCCTTTGGAGGAAATCCCTCAAGCTTAACCCCCCTTTCCTAGCCTCTCAGCCCCTTCCCTTTCCCTTCCTAGCGGAGCTTATTCTCCCATAACTATTTCTTCATGGTTGGTCTACATGCAGTGATGTATTTTTATTAATGATATGCATAATTACATATAAAAAAATAGGCTCACTGGCCTTAGCATCTAGGCTCTCCGGCCTAATAAACACATAAGCCTCCCAACATATAAACACTTAGATCACCAACCTATAAACATAATTACAATTCAGCAAGGACTCGACCATGGGGTATTACAATCCCCTCCCCTTATTTATGCATTATCCTCATTGCGTCATATTTAAATATTACAACAAGATTTTCAAAAATCTTCAAAAATATGTAGGTATTGTTCCTGCATAGCATCTTCATGCTCCCAAGTTGCATCCTCGGGACCATACCAGTTCCATTGTTCCTTTGTAATCCCTATGGATCATTTCCAGAGTTGTTTAATTTTTCGATCCATAATGCGTAGCGGATGCACTTGAAAAATGCTTTCTTGCTCCACCTGAATCACATTCCAATCAATAACATGATTAACATCAAGTATACATTTCTTAAGAAATGATAAATGGAATACATTATGTATAGATATAGATGAAGGAAATGCAATAATATAAGCTATTGATCCAATCCTCTCTAGGATTTCAAATGGCCCACAATATCTCATTTCCAACTTGGAACAGTTTCCCAACTTCAGGGAACTTCTATTGGCCTTCAACTTCAAGAAAACATGATTACCCACTTTAAATTCCCTATGAATTTTTCCCTTGCCAGCATAGCTTTTATGCTTGTCTTGGAAAACCTTTAAATTCTATTTTATCTTCAACATTTTCTCTTCCATTTCTCTTAGCAACTCTAGTCGAATCACTTCTCTATCAGCTGGGTTGTCCTATCTTATTGGGGTGTTTCAATTTCTACCATAAAATGCCTCAAATGGTCTCATCTTCAGTGATGCTTGGTACCCATTGTTGTAGGAAAATTATACCAAGTGTATATAATCTTCCCATTTATATGGTTTTTCCATCACATACATCCTTAACATATCCTCTATCACTTGTTTCACCCTTTCTATTTTCCCATTAGTCTCGGGATTATAAGTTGTGATGAAGTTCAGATTTTTTCTGAACCCTTTGAATAATCCCCTCCAGAACTTTGAGGTAAACTTTGGTTCTTTATCAAACACAATTATATTGGGTATTCCATGCAAGCATTCTACTTCCCTCATATAAATATCAACAACATTGTTTTCCTTATGAGTAACCTTCATAGGAATGAAATGGGTAGCTTTAGTAAGATTGTCCACCACCACCATGATAACATCATGTTGCTTGCTTGTTCTGGGAAATTTGGTGATGAAATCCATTGTCACAACTTCCCACTTCCACCCAGGAATGGAAAATGTCTACAACAACCCAGCTGGGTGTCTATGCTCAACCTTTACCTTTTGACACTCCAAACATTTAGCAATGTACTCAACAATCTCCTTTTTCATGCCTGGCCAATAATATTGTCTCTTGACTGTTTCCATTGTTTTTTGATATCCTGGGTGTCCACCATAAGGTACATTATACATCTCTTTCAAAATCATACTTCTCAATTCATGAGAATTGGGTATGTAAATTTTGTTCTTGTATAAGAGAATTCCATTATTTCCCAATTCATAATATTCAACCCTTTTCTGCATTTTACCTTGTTGTAATTTTGCATCCTTGCATAGTACCAAATCCATGTACTACAAATCTACTTTTTCATTCTCACAAATTCTTCTCTTGAGATCAGTTTCATACATGATAATGGTTGTAGCATGTAGTTCATGCACTCTCTTGCTAAGTGCATCAACCACTTTGTTCTATTTTCATTTGATGTGCTTGATATAAAAGTCATACTCATAAAGGAATTTCAACCATCTGCTCTGACTATCATTCAAAGTTGGATGATCAAACAAATATTTCAGACCATTATGGTCTGTCCTCATCTCAAACCTATTTCCCATGAGGTAGTGTCTCCATTTATTTAAGGCGTACATTATGGTTTCCAACTCCAAATCGTGAGTGGCATAGAGCCTTTCACTCTCTTTCAATTTTCTAGATTCAAAACATATCAGAAATCCATTCTATCTGAGGACTCCACTAAGTCCTTCTTTGCATGCATCTATGCAAACCTTGAAATCTTCATTCGAAACAACAATCCTCAGAATTGAAGTGTTGGTTAACAACTGCTTCAACTTCTGGAAGCTCTTTTCACATTTTGGTGTCCACTAAAACGTCACCCCCTTCCTTTGCAAGGAAGTGGTTGGGTGAGAAATTCTCGAAAACTATGCAATGAATCTTCTGTAGTATCCATCTAGACACATGAAGGATCTGACTTTTGTCACATTATTAGGTGTTGTCCACCCTTTAATGGCCTCAATATTTTCAGGGTCCACTGATATCCCTTCTTCGACTATGATATTCCCCAAATAGTGAATTCGATTTTGATAAAATGAGCACTTTCTCAATTTGGTATACAATTGGTGCTCTCTTAACACTTGTAACACCATCCTCAAATGATGCTTATGTTCTTCTTATTACTTGGAATATACAAGGATTCTATCCAAAAATACAATGACAAACTTGTTTAAATATTCCCGGAAAACACCATTCATTAAGCACATGAAAACAACTAGTGCATTTTATAACCCAAATGGAACCACTGTGAACTCGTAATGACCATACCTTGTCTTGAAGGCGGTCTTACTGATGTCTTTGTCTCTGATCCTTACCCAATGGTAACCATATCTAAGATCAATCTTTGAAAATATCCTTGCATCCTTTAACTAATCAAAGAGATCATCAATCCTTGGCAAAGGATACTTGTTCTTTATAGTCAATTTCTTCAATTGTCTAAAATCGATGCACAATCTCAATGTCCCATATTTCTTCTTCACGAATAAGACTAGGGCACCCCAAGGTGACACACTTGGGAATATATACCCCTTCTTCAGAAGTTCTTCAAGCTGCATTTGTAGTTCCTTAAGCTCTGGTGTACTCATTCTGTAGGGAGTCTTGTATACTGGAGCTTCTCCAAGCATAAAATTTATAGAGAAATCAATATCTCTATTTGGGGGTAGTCCTGGTATCTCCTTAAACACATATTCAAAATCTTTCAGGACTGAGTGATCCTCCAGATTTGGCACCTTATCCTTAGGTGTTTCCTCCATATGCACTACAAATATTTGGAAGCCCTTCCTGTAACACTTCTTTAGCTGTATTGATGAGATCTCTCAGAAAGTAATTGCTCTAGGAATTCCTTGGACTATTCTTGGGTTCCCTTCCTTATTTAGGAAAGTTAATTCCCTTCCTCATTTAGGAAAGTGAATGCCTTGTTATGACAGTCTAAGACAACATGGTGTTGTTCTAACCAATCCATACCAATTAGACATTCATATGAACCCAAGGGAAGGATGTTCAAATACGCCTTGGTACTTAGCCCATTCATGACCACTGAACATGATTTAACCACCTCAACAATGTTTCTCTTGGCTCCTATAGCCAGCTACACCAACCAATATTTCTCATGCTTTCTTCTTGGCAATTGCAATCTTTCCACTACCTTAGGATCTATATAGATATGACTAGATCATGAATCTATTAAAATAGTAAAGGCATGGTTATTGATAATACCTTCTACTTCAATCATGTGTGATTTAAACTCTTCTTGCTTGTTTTCAAGGGATGCATAGATCCTTGGTACACTTGTGCCCATATCCTCCACTATTTCTGCTTGTTGTACATTGTGGAAAAATCTCACTTTGTCACTTTTGTGAGGAAAATCTCTATACTTGTGGTCTCCTTTACAACCCCAAAATTGAATGGGTGTCTTCCTTGGCATTTTCCCACCTACCTCAGCCATTATGTTCTCTCTAAAAGATGGTTTTCCTTGAGGGTTGTTTCTGAAGAATGGTGGCTTGTTACCCTTCTGTCTCTGTTCCATATTAAACTTCTTCGTGTCTTCCCAAGCTCTTTGGAAAGTAGGCTTTCTCTTATACTGATCATATAAGCACTTTTCTCTCCTTGTGTTTTACTCCAAAGTCTTGGGATCATCATATTGAATCTTATCACTAATGAAAGATGGAATCCCACTCAAATATATTTGATTTTTTCTGTCTCATCCTTGATGAAGGAGACATACTTCAACAGTTCTAAAACTCTCATTTCATACTCATCAATGGTCATGTTTCCCAGTTTGAGTTCAAAGAACTATTTCATATTTTTGTCATAATACCTCTTAGTTAGGTATTTATTCTCAAAATTCTTCTTGAATTCCTTCCATGTAACATTATTCTCTTTTATGTGTTCTACTTGCACAAGTTGATCCACCACATGTATGCCTTTCATTTTAGCTGATAGATAGAAATTCTTCTATCCGCATGAGAAGAATAATTATGCAGTTGGAAATATTTTCTTATGCCAAAAAACCATGTCTCGACATCTTCATATTTCTTGTTCTCTCCATTAAAAGTAGGAGGTTTGATCTTATTCATTTCTCATTTTAATTCATCCACTCCAGACCTCCTATGCTTCCTGACAAGGAATGGACTTGAGTTGCTATGTGCTCTCCTATTGGAATTCCTTTGGGAGTGATGGTGATGTCGGCTAGCACTCCTTGATCTTACTTTTCCCTCAGGGTTCCTGTGGTTTCCTGATTTGCTGGAGCCACTCTCCTTATCCAACTTCTTTTCAATTATGTCCAGGCTTTTCACTAACTTCTTATTGAAGTATTTCTATTGTTCCTTGGCCTTCATAAGCCTCTCATTATCATCCTTGTGGCTCTAGACATCTGTCTGCAATTTTCCGATGGTCTCAGCCAGATATATGTCATCCTCCTTTCCTCCTCCATGTCCATTGGAGTTGGTTCCTTCCATACCCAACAGGACATCCATCCCTCTAATTTCATCTTCTTGATTGTAGACTATCTATATATCATCCATCACTCTATACTATGTGTTGATTCTGAACTGACAGTTGTTAATTCTGCAAAAATGTGCAACCAACATAACTTTGCTAGGCTAACTTTTATTAATAGTTTCTTTAAAACATGAACCATTCTGATTCATTAATATATATCAGAATTATTTTATGCTAATTTCCTAAGAAATTGGATGTTTAGATCCAATTTCTGGGTGAACAATTATCTTCTGTTGTTCAAGACCTTTCCAATGCTTTTTTCCATGCTCAATTTTGAGTTTTGAGTAGGGAGTTATTGATACTTGAACAATTGTGCTTCCTGGAAGGTAATATTTTCACAACTATTCTTATTTCTCATAGTTGAATTGACTCTTGGATCATTGTTGGATCCTCTCTTCGGCTTACATACTTTTCTTACTACCTTAGATGTAGGTATGTGCAAAAAATAACCTCATGGGCTCTTTGTTTAATCCCATTCCTATTCTTAAACAAAATTTAAGGCGCTATCCCCCTTTTTATTTGACCCCCAAATTCATGTGACCACAGGCTGTTACTAAGCGCTAGGATGATAGGCACTTATCCAAAACTTTGATCCTTTGGAGCTTCTGGCTTCGGAGAATTTCACACCTTCTTCTCTCATTTCTTCCGAATGCCGAAATCTCGAACCTTTTAACTTTCCAGGGCCCACGTAATAATATTCTAATCATATAAGATGATGACACATAGCCCCTACATGTCAGACTCCTAATTGGTCTAACAAGATTAAAAAAAATACAATTCTGACTAACACGTGGCATGTCTAGGGGAGTTCCATGTCACGTTTGGTGACATCATCATGCCATGTCATACTCCATTCTTCGACACTCCATAGCTCCGACACTTCGGGCTTCAGAGGTTTTTTCAACTCCAAACTCTCAAATCTCTGAAGCATCGAATTGGCGAACTCATGAAGGATGGTGGATCAATGGTCCACAACTTCCCAACATCCAATAGTTGAGATTTAATATGGAACTTCGAGCTTCGGGGATTTCCAAAGAACTTCTTCATAGATCTCCCAAAGTTTCGAATTACCAGAGATCCTCTCCTTCCTCCACGTGTCATCTCCTTATCAATGGTCGAGATTAACTCCGACCTCTAGGAGTTCTCGACTCAACGCAACTACAACTCAATTCCTCTGGAATACCAAGTCTCCAGACCATGAGATCTACTACCAAATGTCCTCTCCCTATCAACAGTGAGGATTTACTCTGCTCTTCAGAGCTTCTGGACTTCGGGACTATGGGAATTTGGAGATCCGAAAGTTCTTCCAACCGTTTTCCCCCAAACATCAAATGCCCAAACTTCTTAACCTCTTGAGTGCCATGTAGTACAACTGTCATCAATCAAAGTGGTGACATGTGGCCTCACCATTGAGTGACATGTGTCAGGGCCCAAATGGTACTAAGGGCCTGTCAAAAGTACAAAAACAAGTGACACGTGGCAGACTTAGGGTAGGTCCACATCACCCCAAGTGACATCATCATGCCATGTCATATCTGACGCTTTGGGACTTTAGAGATTTCTTCTCATTGAGACTTTTCAAAATTGTTGAACTGCTGACTTCCAAACAAATGCTTCATGTAGCTTCAGGACTTCGGCGATTTATTTTTCTCATCAGCATTTTTTCAAAACTGTCAAACTATCAAACTTTCGACTGTCGAACAAATGCTTCCCGTAGCTTCGGGACTTCGACAATTTTGTTTTCTCATCTACACTTTTCAAAACTCTCGAACTATCGATCAGGTCTATGTCACCTCGACATTTCTTGATTTCGACACTTCAAAAGATCTCTTCTCATCTACATATTTTCAAAACTCTCTAACTGCCAACTACCAAACAATTTCTTCTCATAGCTTTGGGACTTTAGTGATTTTGTTTTCTCATCAACTCTTTTCAAAATTGTCGAACTGTCGAACAATTGCTTCCCGTAGCTTCGAGACTTCGATGATTTATTCACTGCGTGATCTCCAATGGATTTCCCCGAACACCAAACCACCAAACCACTTGGGAAAATCCAACAACCCAAATTTAATTTTTTGGTTCTACACCCAAGGTTACCGCTATTATAACCCAAAATTTTTGTACACATGAATATCTGACATTTGGCCTCTTACTTGCATTTTTTGAGAGCCATCACTGAGTTGCTCTTCTAAAAAACCCATTTTTTGAATATGTATGTGCCTTGCACCAATACTGGCCACATACATATGCATGTTGCACCACTACAACCCACGCACGTACACATGTTGCACCACTACAGCCCGCGTATACTTGAAAAAGTTGCAAGGAATTTGTTGAGATTACGGGCTATTGGGTAGTTTCCCAACTAATCCACCGCCTATAGCACGTCACCCAACCGAATAAACATCTTTTGTTCATATAAAAGGAGGTGTTGGGGTCTCATTCCACATCTAGACATAAGAACAATGAAACTTTTCCCATTTCACATTCCCTCCTTGCCCCAAGTAATTGCAACCCTTTTGCGAGAATTGTCTTAGAATTCCTCAATTTTCCTTCCTTCCTCCATCAAAAACCCATTTTACTTCCCAAGAAGAAGGTTGAGAGAAGAATCCATACAGAGGTACAATTGGATCTTGGTGAAGAGGAGCCCGGACCAGGTTCGTGGAGCAGTAATTGGGTTTGGTTGTAAGTGATCATTGTATTATCAATAAAAGAAGTACTTTTTCTATTCCAAATCATGGCGTGTTGAATGTTTCTAATGGCGTATGTTTTCAGATTCTAATGTCTAACCCTAATTTGTGTATGAATTGTGTGCTTGTGGCTTTATGTTTGTTTGTATTTGAATGTAGGCTAGCCTTGGGAGGAGGCATGTAGTCAGCGAATCTTTCAAGCGCGAGATGATCATCACCGGACGTGGAGTAGAGGTACAATTACCCAATCCTTCTCATTTTTCTTTTCTTGTATGAGCCTGGGGTATGTTTTGGGTAGTTAGAGAAGTAGGAGACTTTTAAACCTGTTATTGATCTGCCTACATTGTAAACCCCGGTGTAGTCATAGGGGGGGGTTTCCTGCTAACATAACTAGCGACCATACTGGGGAAGCCTCTAGGGTTTTAGGGGATTTTTTGGGTGTTTGGTCAATTTTTGTACCTTTTGAACTTCTGTTGAGTCTGCTAAGTCTTTTAAGGGATTCTAGTCACCTGTTGGTGCCATACCAGTTCTCCCTGCCCTGTTAGCCTGTCTGTTTTACTTCTTTTTTGAGAGATTAATAGGGTGTATCCACCCTACAGTGGGACAACCCGCGCACATACATGCCCTGTCTAGTAAACAACTCATGTACATATGCAGGCTGTTGAATCAACATTAGTGTACCTGGTTCAAGAAATTGTTTTTGAAAAAGAGGCAACCAAAATCTTTCCTAATTGAGATTTTACTTCTTAGGATTTCTTGACAAAGTTCAGTGTCTCTATTTTTACAGTCATAGCTTGGGTTAGATGTCAGTTTTTTTCTCTTTTTGAAATATTTCTTGTGTTTACTTCTGAAATGGTTTTAGGCGAGTCTTTGAGTTTTTTATCAGTCTGTTTGGTGTCTTTAGTGACTACCTGTGATCCGCAGTGAGCCAAAGGTTAGTTTTCGGTCTTGTCTTGTATTTTATTTTTTCCCTTTCATTTTCTTTAAAGAAAAGAGAATAAATATTTATTTCAAGTTTTTCCTATTTGAAGCATTTTCAAAAAAAATTGAAAATGAGTTTTCTTTCTTAGTTTGGCAAAGAATTTGTAGTTATTTATTTTACTTGATAGGAAAAAGAGTTTGTTTTTTAAGTTCTTTACTGATTTCTTAGAACTTAAGTAGCTCGTATTTGAGAAAAATTGCGTTTTAGGTCTTCTTTTTTAAGATCTTGAAAAAAGTTAGTTATGAAAAAGTTGGTTACAAAGAGCTAGTTGTGAATCTTTATTTTTCACTAGAAGTAATTTTTCTTTCAATTTCCTTTATTCCTCCTCTTTTTCATCTCTCATACACATCACTAGTTTCACTGCCATATCCTTTGAGTTAAAACAATCCATTTAAAACAAACGCTAAATTTTAAATTAATTACCTGAATCGAGGCCTGGTTGGGACGGAACTCAACTATTCCCACATTGAGAAGCTTGCGTTGGCAGCAATGCATGTTGTCCAGTGGTTTTGTCATTATATTCTTCTTCGCAAGACCATCATCATCACCATTGTGAATCCATTTCAATATGTATTGACACGATGCTTCATTGGCGGAAATATCAGTAGATGGATTGTAATCCTCCAAGAATTTGACTTGGATTTTGTGTTTGCGAATTCCAAAAATTCATTGGTCTTTGCAGAACTTATTTCGGAACTTCTAGTCGAATCAAGTGATGTTACGCTTGAAGAATCACCTTATGATCGCATCTTCAGACCCCTGGTATGGAGATATACTAGTCTATCTCCAGAATTTGAAGTGATCTTCTTCAGCTTCTCGTGAAGAGCGTCGACAAATTTGTCATCAGGCATAAAACTATCTCATACTCATTGACACTTTGTATCGTCGAGGTGTAGATTGCATTCTTCGTCGGTGCCTTATACACAAGGAAGCAGAAATCATTCTTAACGACTGCCACACTGGAGCATGTGGTGGTCATTTTTCTGGGTTGGCAACAACCTAAAAGATTCTATAAGCCGATTACTTTTGGCCTACGTTAATCAAGGATTGCGTTGAGTCAGCCAAGAAGTTCCACCCATGTCAGATCTTCTCTCAGAAGATGAGGGCACATCCTGCTCCTATGTTTCCCATCATTTTTGTTGGTCCTTTCACCAAGTGATGGATTGATTTTATGACATGCCACTCAGCTTCAGCCAGGGGGCATTGTGATATCATCATAGTGGTAGACTACTTCACAAAGTGGGTCGAGGTTATGCCAACATTTAACAATGATGGAGAAACAACATCTCTCTTCATTTTTAACCAAATAGTACCAAGGTTCGGTATCCCGAAGGAGATTTTCACTGACCATGGCAGTCACTTCCAGAAAAAAATGATGTCCGAGTTAACATCAAATCTTGGGTTGAAGCAAGAACATTCATCACCCTACTACCTATTAGAAAAACAGGACCGTGGAGCAATAAAATAAAACAAATGCAGAAACAAAACATAGAAGACACACAATACAAGAGAGACACAGATTTATGTGGTTCACCCACTGTGGGCTATGTCCACCAGAGAAATTGCCAGGTCCTTCCTTTATTATTATCCAGCAAATGAAGGGATACAACCTATAGCAAAACCCATTGTAACTTCCTCTTCTTTCTCTGACAGCCTCCTCTCTCAGAATACAATATTCACCATCATCCATAGCCGCAATACATTTCCCTCATAAAAGAGGGTTGCCTTCTAGGGAAAAAAAAAACCCTAACATAATCTCTACCGTTAGATATGCGACCTTATAATGAACAATCCAGATTTACAATGAAATTACAATATACTTTTACAAGGAAATTGTTGCTTCAGGGGCTTCACTCCCGAACCCTCGTTGGGGGCCCGCTTGCCCCCAGACCCCCCAGCCGAGGGGATAGCCCCCCCGGACCCCGCAGAGGGGGTACCCCCCTTCTACACTCCCCCACATGGAAGAGTGTACATACTTTTGGGGTGTAAATACTTCATGGGGTATAAACACGGCTGAAAGCAAGGACCTCTGAATCGGGAAGATAATCAGGCTCCACAACCAACAATCTCCCACTTGGAGACTAATCTCAACAACTACACCGCTTCTGTATATGATAGACTCTGAACCTTATTGGACCTGGCAAATTTCTCATCTTCATCTTCATTCTTGAAGACCAACTGATCTAAAAATGAAGAAGACTTGAAATCTTGAAATTATTTGCAAGTAAATTTTATGTGTTTAAAAGCAAATGGATCAACTTTGTGACACATTAATTAAAGGATTACTCATGCAAGATACAAATAGATAGTAGCATAATCAATGAACATAAGTACATAAACACAACAATTGATAAAGGAGTTCACCCCTCTCTTGGGCTACATCTCTTGGTCCAGCTTCCAATGGATCATTATTATTAATTGCTCAAAGTTCTAAAAAACATGTCTTACAATGCTCAAACTGACCAACTGACTACTCCAATGGCTTCAGAGCATCCAAAAACCTCTAGATGGGCTTTTTCGGCACCTCAATCGGTCAAAAAACGAAGAAGTTAGGCCTCCTGGAAGTCCCCCCTTCAAGCTTGTTGTCTCTGCATCTACAAAATGCACCCTTGTTTCATGAACCTGGCACACACGCAATTTAAAGCGTGAAAACCCAGCACCAGGTGCAACCACGCCAATGGTGCAAACTGTAGGACGATTATGGGCACGCCATCCCCTAACCGCCTAGCACCTGGGCACATGAGGGTCCATACGACCTCGCGTTATGGCAAAAGGGCTAACCGTTTTAAAACCGTTGAACTTCCCCGCGCTCTGGTCATGGTCACATGTGTTAACAAAACCACGGGCTATGTTTTAAAACCCCACATGCACCAACCATTGGGTGATATGGTATATGGCATGGTCATATACAAAACAAATGACTGCGGGCCGGGGCTAAGCCTCGACCCGACCCCCCACCAACGGTCACATAATTTAAATTTAAATATATATGAACTCGTATACATATCAAGGCATAACTGGTGGTCTGTTGGTCAGATGGTCTTTGCAAAGGCGCTATGTTGTGGGGAGTTCTAGGTTCGAACCCCACGGACTCCAATATATTTTGACAAACCAACCAATAGCTACTACCGGGGTGCCACGTGGTAGCTCATGATTGGGCCACATGGTACCCAATCATTTGACCAAACAATGCCATGTGTCGCCTCCCAATTCGACCAATTGTCAACCAATAAATGATTGCCACGTCACCTCTTCCATGTCAGCGTACGGTTGTACAGCCCTGCCACATCAGCCTGTATGAACTGTACAGTCAGCGTCCCCTTTTTTTGCCTGTTTGACATTCTAAATAGATTGCAATATCTCTCTCTCCCGACGTCTATTTGAGACAAAACAAGTTGTGTTGGGTTCGCAATGACGAGGCCTACGCTCTCGTCCGGTTTGAAGTGATTCTGATCACTTTGAATTTTTGAGCAAAATTTGATCCCCTGATCACACCTCCCTATTGGGAAGCTTTTGGACCTCCAAAAGACTATTTTTCAGTCTATCTGAAGATGAGGGTATAGTTCCCTCACCCTTCCAACCTCAATACACTTGGCTTTTCTTGGATTTGTTCCTTTAAAACCAACTTGAAAATACTCCACATTTCCTCGTTTTGAAGTTCGCATTCTCTTGTCAAGGATTGTGTCTTCATGTAGTTCTGTAAGATATTCTGGGGAAAAATCATCTATAGAAGGAATATGAACATGCTCTCCATGATCATCAATCAACGGAGGCTCATACAACTTCAAATTCTCAACATTAACGACTACATACATTTGCATATAAGCAGGCAAATCTAAACGAAAGGCATTGTTACCAATCTTGTCGATAATATTGAAAGGACCATATCGAATCGGTTTCAATTTTTTACCTTCTCCTTTAAGCCTCTCCTTACCGATGTAAAGACAAACTTCATCTCCAACCCGAAAACTGTGATCAACACGATGCTTGTCATGTCTCGTTTTTTACTTCGCCTGACTCTTTTCCAATTTCTCTTGCACCACTTGATGTATCGACTGAATTTGTTCAATGAACTTTTCTTCCCTATCAATATCATATTGACCATCAACAAAAATATCTTTCCCAAAGATAAAATCTAAAGGAGACTTGGGCAAATAGCCAAAACATGCTTCAAATGGCAATGTTTGAGTCGAAGAGTGCTTAGCTCGATTGTAAGCATGTTGAATGTAGTGTAAATGCTCATCCCAAAGTTTAGGATGCTTGCTGCAATAAGCATGAAGAATATGCACCACTATTCGATTTACCACCTCTGTCTGACCATCTGTTTGCAGATGAAAAGCTATGCTCTTTTTAAGTTTGGTGTCCATGAGTGCCCATAAACTCGACCAAAAACTTCCAACAAATCGAGAAT
>JZKD02S2039578.1:173778-187246 GCA_000966675.3 Picea glauca | reverse complement strand
TGTAAGAAGACCTAATAGAAGCTTCCGCTTCTAGAAGGATCTTCCTCTAGATGCTTCTCTTAATAGACATATTTAGTATAAATAAGAGTTGAGGTTATGAAAACCCTAGCTTGGAGATTATTGTAACAGAGCTCTGCTCGACTGGAGGTTTCCCCCTCGAAGAGGCCTGTGAACATTGCTTTCTGAATCAGAGTGCTTTTCTATTGCTATTTCGTATATCATTTCTGTGTATTGTGAAGATTATGCTGGATATTTTACTATTATTCTGCCATTTCTAGCATTTTATTTATGTTTTGCATATTTTATATAACTGGTATCTTGCAGCATACCTGACATTTGGCCCTCTTACTTGCATTTTTTGTCAAGCCATCACTGAGTTGATCTTCTAAAAAACCCATTTTTTGAAGATGTACGCACCCTGCACCAATACTACCCACGTACATACGCTTGTTGCACCACTACATCCCACATACATACATATGTTGCACCACTACAACCCGCGTATACTTGCAAAAGTTGCAAAAAATTAAAATTTGCAAGGAATTCGTTGAGATTACAGGCTATGGGGTAGTTTCCCAGCTAATCCACTGCCTATAGCCCGTCACCCAACCAAATAACCATCATTTTTTCATATAAAAGGAGGCGTTGGGGTCTCATTCTTCATTTAGACATAAGAACAATGAAACTCTTCCCGTTTCACATCCCCTCCTTACCCCAAGTAATTGCAGCCCTTTTGTGAGAATTGTCTCAAAATTCCCCAATTTGCCTTCCTTCCTCCATCAGAAACCCATTTTACTTCCCAAGAAGAAGGTTGAGAGGAGAAGCCATATGGAGGTGCACTTAGAGCTTGGTGAAGAGGATCTCAGACTAGGTTTTTGGAGCAGTAGCCGAGTTTGGTTGTAAGTGATCATTGTATTATCAATAAAAGAAGTACTTTTCCTATCCCAAATCATGACGTGTTGAATGTTTCTAATTGTTTATGTTTTAATATTCCAACGTCTAACCCTAATTTGTGTATGAATTGCATGTTTGTAGATTTTTGTTTGTCTATCTTTGAATGCAGGCTAGCCTTAGGAGGAGGCATGTAGTCAACGAAGCTTTCAAGCATGAGAGGATCATCATTGGAAGCAGAGTAGCGGTACAGTTACCTGATCCTTCTCATTTTGATTTTCTTGTATGAGTCTAGGGTATGTTTGGGGTAGTTAGAGAAGTGTGAGACTTTTAAAAGGTTATTGATCTGCCTACATTGTAAACCTTGGTGTAGCCATAGGGGGGGGTTTCCCACTAGAAACTGCAGTCTCCTTTCTCTTCTAACTTTCTTGAACTGTTATACCTCTTGAGCTTTCCAACACCACCCAAGAGCTCTCTCAGTTTCTCTCTGGCACTCTATACATCAATTCCTTGTGTAATTTTGACTCCAAATTCCACACTCATGGCCCATCTAGGTTCAGTGTTGAAACTTGGCTCTAATACTATATCGTAATGTACCCAACCATCCTACGATCGGGCATGCTAACAAAAATCCCCCCCTCTACTTTTTTTTCAAACTCTAATATTATATATATATATATATATATATATATATAATGCAATTTAACAGATATAAACATTCTTCTCATACACAGATTCATGCAAAATTATAAGTAAATCATACATGCAACAAACACATGCAATTATCATAAATAAAAGACATGCACTGAAACACATCATTTGATATTAACACAAAAATGATACTTATCTTTAAATTGAATTAAATCGGATGTGTGCAAACCTTCCACGAACCTCCCAGCCTTAGACCATGTTTCTCCAAGCTATTAGCAGTGGGTCACCCCCGATATGGGACTAAACTCCACCCAGGGTAAAAAAAATCCTAGGCTAGGTTGAGAATACAGAAAGATGCACAATACAACATGAAGGATTCCCTCCAAGGAGCCTACTTACGCCCACCACTCATAGACTCTCATTCCCCACATGCCTGCCCCACCCTGAGAATATACACCTTCATTGTTCCACATTCCATCGGCTACTCCACTTCCCTTTCAAGGCTTCAGCAACAGGACGGATCATGAATTCTCATATCTTTGTAGTTGTTGTTGGACTCCCTCTAGGAGAAATCACTTCCTCGACAATCTCTCTCACCTAGAGAGAGTTGCTCATAGGCCTGGAAACCTACATCTTCAATCCACAGGCTTGACAACCCTCCTCTTCAAAACCACAGGCATGACAACCTTCTTCTATTGTCCAGTTCCTAAGTCAAACGAGAAAGGGAGAAGACAACAATAGAACTCGGGTAAGGCAGGGTACAACTCAGCAAAATACCAGTGTGCGCAAGTTGCATAGGTTCACGATGGCAGAGGGTTTAACAATGGTGGAAAAATGGTGCAAGTTACAGAGGTTCATGATGGCAGAGGTTTCAACAATGGTGGAAAATGGTCGACTTCGTTCCTGCTCCATGGGTGAGTGAATGCGGAAAAGATTCCCAAAATAGATGAATTCTCCACATATATTTTCATGCATCCTAGATGACACATGGCTCTCCAGGAGCTCGCTTCCCTTCCACTTGGGATTCATTCCTCCTCCCAAAAGAACTTAGGATAAAAGGTTATGTCCAAACCTTAGCCATTTAGGAGTATATTATAATATTTATTTGGAGGCAAGCCCTCAAGATTAACCCCCCTTTCCTAGCCTCTTAGCCCCTTCCTTTTCCCTTCCTAGTGGAGCTTAGTACCCCATAACTCTTTCTTTGTGGTTGTTCTACATGTGGCAATGTATTTTTATTAATGATATTCATAATTACATATACAGAAATAGGCTCATAGGCCTTAGCATCTAGGCTCTTCGGCCTAATAAACACATAATCCTCCCATCTTATAAACACTTGTCTCACCAACCTATAAACATAATTACAATTCAACAAGGGCTCGTCCTTGGGGTATTACAATGAAGTATTTTATACTTAACCAATACTAAATCAAACATCTCATCTACTATTGGATTAGTCTCTTACTTCATGCAAGATCCTCATGAGAGTCATCAGAAAGGAACAAAGCTCATCCTTCACTATAATCTGGGTACTTATAAGTTTGGCTCTTGGTGTACTAAAGGGGGCTCCTCTTCCTTGGTGAGATTTACAAATTTAGATTGGATGGGTGATGTTGATGATCAAAAGTCTACTTCAGGTTACACTTTCAACCTTGGTTTAGGTATTGCCACTTGGTCTAGAAAAACACAACATTTTATTTCTCTTTCTTCTACAAAGACTGAGTACTAAGGTGTCAATAATGTCGATCAATAATTTTTTAAAATTCACTAATTTCTCATAGAATTTGGTTTTCCCCGAGATCTACCTAGAACTCTTTTGTTTGATAGATAGTGTTCCATCCACATTGCATGAAATCAATTTGAGCTCAAACACACAAAAAACATTGAGGAATATATGCACTACATATGGAAACTCACTCATTATTAGGTTCTTGACTTGCAATTTTATTGTTTAGAAGATCAGGTCAATGATATTTTCATAAAGGCACTCACTAATGCCAAGTTCCTTCAACTTCGATCCTTGATAAGGGTGAAGGAAGTTAAATCTACAATGAGATAACATGTAATTCCTCCTTCCTTCTTCTCAACTCCAACCCATTCTTATGGGGGGGTGTTGGTACATAATTATGAGTGGACATCATTTAATTATTCGTGCACATCCTATATTATGCACAATAAGTAGCTTTGTAATCATAAAAAACAAAGCATTGGATTTTTCAGGATAATATTGACTTGCTTCAATTAACTTATCTTAATCTTACCATGAATTTATGGGTCTCACATTCAAGTAAGATTGACTTGGAGCATTTGTCTATTTTAGGCATAGCTAGTTGAGTTGTGTATTAGTGAACTACAAACAAGTGAGTGGTTAGAATGCAAGCATTAACCCTATAAAAAGGACATGAGTTATCATTGTACATATTTGATTGAGATGGAAAATAATTGAGCTTCCCCCTTTGCTCCATGTATGGTTCCCTTTCAAGGGTTGTACCACATAATATGTCATGTTTGTTGTCAATCTAGTGTGTTTCTATGATCATGTGACCATGTGCAGTTTCAAATGAGATTAACACACAACATTATATTTTAGCATGCTCATCCATATTGGAGGACTAAAATACATTAGCGGTGTGCCATGGGACCAAATAATGCTCCAATACTTGAACATTATAACAACATTGTGATTACAAGTCATTCATGACCTTGACATATACAATGTTATTTCATTTTTCCATAAGCTATAATATGTTAATGCTTCATGCAAGTAAGCATAGTTGAGACAAAAAATATTTACTAAATCCTCCTCTCATTGGGAAAATTTAGTTATGAAAGAGCTATGTAAAGACCACCTAGAAACCTCTACACTCATTAGCAATTTTTTCTTTGATTATTTTTTCAAATCCTGTAACAGTAAAAACCTCTGCTAAAATCTCCACTAAAATTTTTTTCCTAGTAGTGTTATAATATTAAGAAATATTAAGAAATATTAAGAAAGTAAAAACTTCTAGCTTCCTCTACCTTTGTGGTGAGTTTGATATGGGTGGATTGGGACTTAACAAGGCCAAGAAACCTTTAAAGGATTTACATTCCATGTGGCCAAGAATTCAACATATATGGATAGGCATGTTACTCAAAGTGTTTCAAAGTGTTCCATGTAGAGGTTGACCACTCATGGGGCCTTATGCAAGGAACATTGAGTCAATAAGACAAATTATTTTTACATAGAAAACATCGAACCATATCAAGAGAAACATAACAAGCAAACACTAATTACGCATTTATAAAGAAAAAAGGTTTGATAGGTTTTTAAGTGTGTGTCTTTCTCACCAAAACTTCATGTAGAGAAATATCATAATACTATGAGATCAATTTTGCACAAACCTTTTTGTGGATTAACACAAGCGAAACTTATATTAAGAATGTTTTCATTTGGATGAAATCATTTATATTCTAAATGAATATAAAAAGGTTCAAAGCTCCATGGCAACTATATGGTCATATTTGTAGTTTCTAAAATAAAAGCATGGCATATTATTATCATCATACTCGGTTACAAATATAGAAAAACATTAAGTAGTTGCAATGTGTTGAAGCCTTGAGGAATTAAACAAGAAGAATAGAAGCAAGTCTTTGCCTTGGTAAATTGAAATATGTTATGTACAGCTTCAACCTTGTACCACTCAGACTTGTGAAAGGAACTTAAAGTGTGTGGAGTGGGCACCTGCAGTGAAGAGTGGCAGGTGAATGGCAAACAGGGTGACAGTGAGGGTCAATGATAACCCTCTCACTAGACGATTTTCATCACCTAATTTTCATTGTAAGAAGAAGAATGAAGAGTATTTTTTTTGAACGATCCTTATGCTCACCTGATTTGTATTTTTCGAGAAAAGAATGTACAGTAAAATATTTTGTACAAGTGTTTCACAACTAAATGACAGTGGAAAACTTTTGAATCCTACATGTAACAAAAACGCTTTGAGTGGAATGAAAATTAATTATAAAATTAGATCTAAGTATGTTTGTTTTTCTTTGTGAACGGGGTTTAATATCTTGGACAGTGCAAGAGATCGTACTCAACCTGGAAAACAAAAATCAAGGAAACACATAGTATACAGATTATCCCTTTAATTCCTCACATGCAAGTCGCTAAATCTACACAAACATTTTGACTGGAACGTTGTTCGTTTTAATTTACTACCTGGCATGGGATAGAAGAAAATCCAAGATATTATTGTTAATGGTTACCAAATCATAGTTTGAAACTAACCAAAACCACAAAAGCATTGAGCTTGGATTTACTTACTTTGATGATATCGACATAAGTTGACTACAGTAAAGCTACTCATTTTGACTAGGAGATGATGGAATTATGCCCAAGTAAATAGCATAAGGAGGAAAGAAGGAAACCTCATAGTCAAGAGAATGATGTTCACACCTAGCATGAGCCAATGGAAAGAGTAAAGGAACAACATTCTAGCATCCAAACATGTTCAAAAAATTCAAGCGTTTCGGGCCAATAATTACATGTGATGTTTAGTTTGTTCACAATATCGTTACTTGGAAGAGTGCATAAATTTTTGCATTCCCTATAGTCTACTTCTTGTATCCAACAATATGAAAGTTGGGGTCCATTGTGTATACAGACTATACTACCATTATTTTTCCTTTCACTATGTCATGTTAACCAGATTTAGGTGAAAATATCCTTTCATCATTTACATGACTAATCGCCAACTTCAAATATCATAATTTAATGCCAACTTCAAATATCAATTGCAAAACTATTTTGAAGAGGTGCTTGAACATTTAAAGCCATGAGTAATGACGTATATTATTTTGTTTTCAGACATGGAATTTCCCCTTTGGATAAATTAAAGAGAATATAGTTTTTTTTTTCACTAAGAAAAACTCTTATATTAGTAAATATAAAACTGTCCAAATACTACAATTGTATTCTTTCAGCAAGAATCTTTTCATCTTTTGTCTCTTTTATAACATTGTTTCCTATATTCATCCTTGTATACATGTCTATAATCATAATAAACAAAAAAAAATCCTCCTTATATCTGAATTTTACAAGATGTCAAGGGAATACTATCTATTAATGTATATCCTAAATATTGATTTCAAATCTTTCAAAGATTTCTTGTTGTTCTCCTGCTTCTTGTGTACAATAAATGCCTCCTTCCTCATAAGACAATGCTTCCTTTGATAATTGATCAACCACCTGATTGTAATTTTTGTATATATGTTGGGCTTTGGTTTGTTGAAACTGTCTACTCAATGCTCTAATCTTTATCGTCTATGGATGGAAAGATATCACCTGAAGGTTATTGTCATTAGTGTACCAATCAATAATAACCTTAGAATCGCCCATCAAAAGTAACCTAGGTACCTATTTCAGATATGAAAAATGTAAAATTAACCAAAGTGCCAACATTTCTCCTTTTGTATTTGTTCCATTCCCATAGTTCATTTTGAGTTTATAAGTGCCCAATGATGGACATTTCAGAATGGCCCCTGCTGCACATTTTGATCCTCTTTCTTGTGATGCCCCATCCCAATCAAAATTTGGTGGTCTATCAATCCTAATGTGGAAAGTGTCCTGTGTTAGTTTTTGTTCCCCCAGATCTTGTAATATGTAGTTGCACACTCTAAAAAGGTTTTTTTCCTTATCTTCAAAAATCATCAAATTTCTATGCTTCCAAACCTCCCAGCTAATAGAACATGGTATTCATTCAAGTTTTCCTTTCTTTTTGTCCAGTTTAATAAGCTATTTTCAAACTATCCTCCTTGCCAATTATTAACCAGCTTTAATTCCTTAGTTAATGTATTCCAAATGTTTTTTATAAACCTACATTCCCCGAATAAATGCAGCATAGTTTCTTCACTTTCCTTACAAAGCACACACAAACTAGGACCTTGAAATCCCCTTTTTATCAAATTATCCCAAGTAAGTATTCTCTATTCCAACAGTAGCCAGATAAAAAAATTTACCTTTATTGGTAATTGCCACTCCCAAATCTCAGTATACCAGAATTTTGGCTCTTCTCCCCTGCCCTCCAACATTTGAACCTTATATGCTAATTTAGAGGTTACTTGTCCTTCTTTGGTATCCCAAGACCACATCAAACTATCTTTCTTATTAGTAAGTTCAATTCCTGCACTTACCAACCCTTTAGTATAGTTTATCCACTCATATTTTAGAGCTCCTTCCAGGCCTAATGTATCAGTAGTTTTCCACCTTGTAGGATTAAGTCCTTCCTGTGTATTTGACCTTGCATATGCCAGACAAGTGATCCCTTGTTCTTTTAACAATATACGAATATCCTTAGATAATTTGTAGAAAGAGTGGGTTCCAACCATGGGATCTTCTCTTATTCTTATATCTCTCCCACTTCCCGACTTCCAAACCAACCAATCAGATAGTATGTTCATTGAAGAGGTAAGGGCTCTCCAAAAATTTGAGATTTCATTCCACTTTTTTCTCCCCTGCCTAAACCAACTCTCAACAGTTTTCCTTTTAAGATACTTTTGCAATATTACCTCATGCCAAATTCCAGGCAACATAAGACATCTCCATAAGATTTTTTTCGCCAAATCTTGTCCAAAAATAAATATATTTTTGATACCCCATCCTCCATCCTTTTCAGGTTTTGCAATATTTTTCCAATTTGTTAGATGTATACCTTCCTTTTTTTTTTTACCAGACCACGGGATGACTCTACCTCCTAGGGTAAGCCACCTATGACTCCAAATCAAGATTCTCTTTTCAAATTTTTTCTCTAACCCCAACTAGTCCATCCTTGTGTAATAGTTTGGTTTAATGTAAAACCCAAGATACTTGAACCTTGTTTCTAAAGGCTTAACTTCAAATGGAAATAAATCCTTCAACAAAACAAGTTTTGCATCATCCCATCCTGCTTCTAAGAATAAATATTTTTGTTGGTTGAATTCCATCCCTGTTGCCTTGCAAATAGTTCCAATATCTCCTTATAAACTTTCCATTCATCCATGCAACCAATCCCAAACGGAATTACATCATCTACAAACATTAGATGTGTAATATTTAGCCCTCTCACCATAGGAACACCTTCAAGTTTCTTTTTTTTAACCCTCTCCTGTATTATTTTGCTCAGCCCTTCAATAATAAGAAGAAAGAGTAGTGGGTATAAGGGACAACCTTGTCTTAATCCCCTTGAATATTTGAAGAAACTAGTAGGTTTTCCATTGATCAAAACAACAAAATTTGTTGAAGTCACACAACCCATGATCCAATCTATTTCTTCTAAGCTTAGGCCAATCTGTAATTATACAAGTCTGAGAAAACCCTAATCTCCTCCTCTTTCTTTAGAAATACCATTTTCCTCTTCTCTTTATCCAGAACCGAAATCTTTACCTTGTCCTCCACAAACCCTCCAGGAAATTCTGAATATAATTCATCCAGTTCTGAATCCAACGACACTAACTCTTTCTTACCTTCAGCCTTTTTCTTTCTTTCCCAAACAATTACCAAATTCTTAATCCTTTTAAGATTGTTTACTAATGATTCCATAGGTGGAAGTACTTTTGTCCCCAACAAACCTACCCAGCTGTTTTTAACAAGACTAACAAAATCTTGATCCTCTAACCATATTGCTTTAAATTTAAATGGCTATCTGACTATGTCACTCCCACTATCCAACTGTAATAATACTAGCAAGTGGTCCGAGATCTTTTCGTTGCAAATCCAAGATCAGTATCTGCTTCTTGAAGAGACAAGCTTCTCAGAAATCAAGAACCGATCCAGTCTTTTTGCAATGTGATCAAGGCCTTTCATACCATTCCTCCAAGTAGAAATAATTTTAACTGTCTCAGCATCCACTAAGACACCATCTTGTATCAACTGACTAAAAAAATGTTGTAAAGGTTTCACCCTTGCTGCATCACCCACACTTCCCTACTAGAGACTGTAAAATCAAAGAGAATATAGTTACAGATGCATATTGAACGAGTTTCATTGAATGGATATTAGAAGTTATTTTATACACATAGGAACCCAAATACCTTGCTCTTATCCTTGAGCATCCCAGAGTGTGGATTATTTCTATACTTTTATGAAAACAAAGAAGAATTATTAGTGTGACAAATGTGGAATTCAAGAAATTAATAATAAGTATATATTTATATTCTACAAGTAACTGATCTTGCCTTTTTCCAAGGGTATATTTATTTCAAAAGGTAGGGATGCATATCCTTTCTGTTTTAAACAAAAATAAATAAATATAATACAGGTTATTATGAGGACTTGTCGAATACCTAAATAATGATAAAGAACAAAAGGAAATTAATAAGAGTTAAGTATTTTACCTCGTTGATTATGGCACTAAAGTCGAACCTATAGGAAGCCAAGGAAAGAGTAGAGATGGAGGAAGTTCCCTTTTCATCTAATTGGTTCCCTCTCAAAACAGAAGGACCCATCATTAAAGCAATATTCATGAGTTTTTCTTTTGAAATCAAAGACCAGTTTAAACATATGTAACAGACAATATTCGAACACATGATAAAATTCTTTGTATGGATATACTTATTTTGATACAGAATCGAAACCTATATAAATGGTGCACATCACATTAACCAAATATGATTCAGGTCAGTCTATACCCATATCTGGAAATGGAAAAGGAGACATAACAAGGAGTAAAATCCTATATTGTAAACTAAGAGTCATTAATGGAAGAATTTTTGAAATAGTAAAACAAAAAGGGCGATTGAGTATTGTTGTGGGAGGAGTACGTAATGACAAAGAGAAAAAAAAATTACCCACATCTCAGACTAATAACTAGAATACCTTTTGGAAGAAACCATAATCTTAAACTAAAATAAAATTTCTCTTCTGAAAACTTGAATATACATAAAGAAAAATATGTTCACACGGTTGCATAGAAGAACAAAACATAAACATAACCCATATTCATCAATAAACAGTAATGAAATTAAATATCCTCCTTTGTAATTGTCTTGATAAAAACTTATGTGGAGATAAGTGAGTTGGGTAACAACTAAACACGTGTTGGAAGTAGCTTCCCTTGGGTTCCAGTGGAAACAACTACCAGGGAACCCGCAAAGTATTAGAATTTCCCTTTACTAATATTTTTTGGATTTAACTAAATATCAAATCAAGTCACTCTTCATGCTCAAGCAAACCACGTGAGAATAAATTTATGAACAAACCCTTTATTTAATTTTTTGGGATTTACCAAAATCCTTCGATCAAACCAAGTCATTCTCCATTCTAGAACAAGTTTCATTTCTCCATACCAAGCAGATAGGTTCACAAGTTTCAATAATTATGCCATATTATATTTAAAAATTGATTATTATATGATATTTACCTAGTAGGCATGCTTTGGGAAGCGGCTCTAGCATCAGGTCATTGTGCAACTACATGGAACGCATGCGGTAGGCCATGACCATAGTTGTTAGGAGTCTGTCATCAGGCAAGGCGAAGTCATACAAAGTAATACTTCATGATTTATGAGGAGGGGTCGAGGCATTTGAGATGGTGGGCAGGTTCTGCTACACTGGGATCGACAACTCTGAGATCACATCCACCAACATATGCAAGCCTTGTTGCGTGACCGAGTATCTAGAGATGACAGAAGAGATCCAAAATATTACCAAGAAGGGAACACGGTGAAGAGGACTGGGGATTTTCTCAAGATCTTGCGCTTTTGTAGTTACATAAGATATCCAAAATAGATCCAAGAAGGGAACCTGGTGAGGCGAGCTGGGAATTTTCTCAAGGGATTGCACTTTTGGAGTTGACAGGAATTGATAAATGCATTGAAGAAAAAAATTCTCCAATAAACAAATTGACGTTATGTATGGATCATAGTTGGACCATGTTGCATTGGATAACATACTCATTCCTACACCCCAGGGGATGGGTTGCCTCTATGATGTCGATCTTGTTCTCAGATACATGTAAATTTTTCTCATGGATCAGGTAATGGTTCCCGTGTCTAAATTGTTCACTAGCACCGCAGATCCCAGGATGAAGAGGGTGGGTAGTCTCATGGACAAGTATATTACAGAGGTTTTGTCAATGATTTCAGTTATGTGTGATGTACAGATTATTGAAGAGGGTCCAATTATAGTTGCTCCACCAGAAACTGTGAACAAATTAGAGAAAAGTGCATGGATACTAGCAAAGTGTGTAAGCTATGTTGGGCCTGTAACTGTTCAATATATTTATAGCATGGACTCTATCCAGTATCCTTTTTGAGAATTGAATCCTCTTTTACAGGTATGCCTAATCACTTCAAGAATTGAGATATAGGCTACTCACTAGTCAAAATGAGATATAGGTTACTCAACATTAGGTTTAGTTTGTGGTTTTTGTAAGGCATAAATGGAATAATTATGATACTAATCCTCAGTCTCACAATGTATTTTATTCAAATGTTGGGTTGTACGCAGACTTTGGCACCTTCAAGGAACAATGGATAGAAATCTCAATTCTCTTTTAAAACAGATACCGCTACACTTCAATTTTACATGGAGGCTGACAATCCAGCTTATTCAAACCAAATCCATGATGCATGATGCAAAGCTAGTAGCTTTCATATGACCTTATACAAAACAAACGTATAAAAGGTATGCTTACTTGCAGAGTTTCTTTTGTAAAAGAGATGAACTCTAATTGATTTTAATGAAAGCTATCAAACATCAACTCTTATTCCTTTTAATGAAAGCTATCAACTCTTATTCCTTTTAATGAAATCTATCAAATGGTGAGCATATAAAATGAATTTAGTTGAAATTATGAAACAGTCTACATATAAAATAAATTAACATATTCACACAACTCTGCTCTTTTCAATCTTCCAGGTAGAAATTTCAATGTTGCAAGTAAAAGAAAAGTTCACAAAGCTCTTTTCAATATTGCAGGTAGAAATTTCAATGTTTCAAGTAAAAACAAAGCACAAAGAACTAGTTGGAGTGAAAAAGGCTCAGTTGCACATAGCATGGGCTACTAATTCTAGAGATAGTTGGAGTGAAAAAAGACTCAGTTGCACACAACACATGCTACAATTAGTGCAAAAGAAGCACAGAGCACAGGCTACAATTAGTGCAAAAGAAGTTGGTGGTAACATAGCTTTGACAGGCTCGATGGCCTCACATTGGTGGTAACATAGCTTTGACAGGCGTGATGGCCTCACACTGGTGGTAACATAGATTTGACAGCCTCCATGGCCTCACACTTTTAGTATGTTAGAAGAAATAGAAGTTGATCTAGCATGCAAGCTACAGCTGGATAGCTCTCAGCTACACAGCGCTCATCTACAACGTTTGGACACGGCAACATAGGTGTACACCAGAACACAATATAAGGTTAATCCTAAATTACTTAGGATATGATAACAAAAGAGGCATAAACATTAAATGTTTATGAAGTAATGCTAATGTCAAAGCTAGCATTAATTCACTCGAAACAATGTATAACGTAATGCACCTTAATGCAAGCTTGAATTGATAAGTTTGAAACCAAATATTTCACCCTTGCCTCGATATGAGGCCAAATAAGGCCTCAAAGTAAAAACTTAGGCTTAAAAATAAAATTTGAGTTAAAAAATCAAATTATTGTTTTAAAAATTTGGTTTAAATAGTGGATATGCGTGAAAAGATTAATACAGGATTGAAAAACTTATTACTAATAGTCCCTACAACTGAAAGGGTAGGGATAATATTGGAGTAAATGCAATAACATTTACTCCAATATTGCCCCACCCCCCACCCTCTCCCCGGGGGTGGGGCAATATTCGATTAAATTTTATTGGGGAAATATTGGAGTAAATGTAATAACATTTACTCCAATATTGCTACACCCCCACCCTAATGAGGGTGGGAGGTGGGGAAATATCCGAGTAAATGTAATATTTTC